>QKQZ01055001.1:0-61505 GCA_003595255.1 Solenopsis fugax | reverse complement strand
AAATAATTATTTATAAAATCGCTATATATTGTGCGCGCGCGTAATATAAAATAATTTTTATGCATTAAATATTGACTTTTTTTACAAGCATATATTAATTGTTTAATTATTTTCATATAAATTATTTGAATTTTTTATATCGGTGTATTCATTCTCTTGTATGCTACATTTATAATATATTACAGTTACAAGTATTTAAATATCTAATATACTATGCACATTGTTTAAAATAATTGTTTATTTATTCAAAATTAAAAATTTTAATAATCTGGATAATCTGAATATTAATAATTGAAAAATATAATAAAAAAATTTGTTAATTTTTGTCGTAATAGTGGAAATAGTAGAAATGAATATACATTTTGTATACGTTAAACATCAGTAATTCTCGTATTAAACGCGCTACGAATTTATTATTTACAAATTCGTATCAAAAAATATTATCTTTTTATTTAATATTTAAATATATAAATATTAAATATATTGTTTTGCAAATTTGTTAAAACATATAGAAATTGCATCATTTATTTATTGTCCACCATCGACGCAAACGCTTTCTCTTCGCACATACCTCAAGCATTTTAACTAGTTATGAATAAGGAATGAACATGGTAATTGCTGCGCTTTCCTAATTTTCAGCGGCTTAAGATACTTTACTGTTGTGTAGTTTGAATGCAAGATATCGAGTAACAACGACTCGTTGATGGATAAATGTTACCAACCACTGCGCTGGCGCATCATGTAAAACTGAATACACGAGTAATAAAACGGTCGTGATAAACGTGAAAGAATAGAACGCTTCGCAGACAAGATACACGAGATGATGGTACTTGTGAATTACATTGCGTCCTGTTAAACGCACCGTATACAATCCGACTCTACATTCCTCCAACTCGCATTCGCGCCGTTTAAAACTGGAGTAAAAGTTTAATCCAGGAAATTACTAACAAGTGCAACGTTTTAATTGGTCTGTGCGTTCTAAGTGAGTTGCAAATTACAAATTATTTGAACTTTAAATCCGAGCGACGTAGAATCGTATTTACCGCAAAGTTGTCATGCCGCAAAGAAACTACTATCGAATTGCGTATAAAATTGCAAAAGATTCCGATGGTGCCCGACAATAACATATTAGTCGCAAAGTTAATTCTCTTTTATGGAAAACAATTTTCATTGATAATTACATCAGAAATTCGCGTTTTATTAATGTTTAAATATACATGATGTAATAATGATGCTAATATATTTATTACGAATGAAATTACATAAATTACAGCGTATAAATTTTCTATAGTTGCCTGCCACCATCGACTTTTGATTAATTTTATCGGCAAATAAATGAAAATGTGTCAATGCACCGCATAATCTAAAACGTTTAATCGCGAACATGTGACGCATGGCATTCAAACCGTTAGGCATTCAAGCTGAGCTTACATTTCGAGGGATATATGTTTAAATAGAATTCTAGCGATTGTGCGATGGATCACGTGAGACCAAATTATGACAAGAGAACGCGATACGCGACTTCACCGATCTATATATTTCTGTAAAGAACATCACGAATTATTACGAATGTAATTTATTATAGATATCTGTATACTATTGTTTCATAAAAAAAAGAAATCACAAAACATCTGTGTGAATGTCCTCAAATTATCCTTCACTTTATGTATTTCTTTTTTCGCATTTTGATCATAGTGAAGAAAAAAAAGTATTTATTTGAAATTCGTGAATGCAAAACGCACAAATTTCGAAAATGATGTCGTCAATTATTTATTAACGTTACTATTAAAGATGTGCGAATCAGGTTTTTCGGCGAAATCGAATCAAATTGACAAATTTTTACTTAAATTGAATTGAATTGTTAATACATAACTTTTAATTAACATAATTATTATTGGATTGAATATTAATATTTAGATACTAACAAGATTTCTACATTGTAAGATTATATTGAATGTTTAATGTAAAATTATTTTTAAATATGATTTTATATAAAATTTTTAATGTATGTGATTCATATTTGAATCTCTTACAAGAAGAGGCACAGAAATGTATTTTATAAATTTTGATTAATTTTTGCATACTTTTATTTTGGAACACTAAAAAATAATCTCTATAAAGTTGTGGTTTGCATCTTTGCATTTTTTCGAAAAGATTATTAGATTCAAAATTTTTTTCGAATGGTTTAGATTCGAATCATAGAGATTCAAATCCGAATCGAACAGTTTGCACATCCCTAATCACTACGTCTAAGTATCTTATCGTTTCAAAGTGTTTTATTATTTAATTGTTCGAGCAGGCAGAAGAGATGAAATTAGACATTATAGGACAAACTTTACAGGCAAAGATCTATAAATCTATTTGCGTGATGTCACGATAAAATACGAGAGTGCCGTAATTCAGGGAATAATAAACAAATAATCTTTTTATACCTATTTCAGATCATACACATACACAAACACACATACATTTTGATAGCGGGTCGCAATAGGTATACGGTAAAGTACTTTGATTCTTTTCTCTATCGTGCTATACGATTGTGTGAAGGGCCGACGGTGAACATAAATCCATGGCGGGATATCATAAATCTCACGGCGTCGTATTATGATTACGTGCGGGCATTATTCCGTAAGTGGTGTATAACTCATTTGCTCTCAAACATACCACGAGCGCTCGTAGATCTCTCGCGGTCCTCCGCTAATGCGGCCTAGGTGTTGTTGGAGAAGCGCCCTATAGACAGCTATCTGTGAAGTTTCAGGTATCTGCTAGTGCACAATGGATGGAACATTCATGGACGGGTCACGTCAGAGTTCCTTTCTCAGGTATGTCGGCAGGTGATAACGGGAGATAAAACGGGCGCGACAGTCGATTCAGCTTTACGTAGAGTTCACGTTTTATGTAGGCTCATGTTTCTCGCACTTTTCTATCTATCCGTGAATTCTTTCAACTCCAACTCAAATTACTGTTTCGTCAAAAGATCAGGAAATCAGTGCTTTTCTAAATTTATTTTGTCATAACATAATGTCTATATAATTGTTATACTTATGATGTATCAAATAATTATGTAAGCAATTAATTGATTTCGTATATTGCATTTTGATAAGAAAGGGAAAAGAGAATTCCATTTCTAGTAAAATATTTCTGAGCTGACAAAAATATAAATTTTTAGAAAGATTTAATTTATTGCTTTATTTTTATTCTTATAAAGAAGTTTTGCATTTCCATTAAAATTACAATAGCTTTAATAAACATAAATTTAAACATAAATAATTTTATAAATTATTATGATAATTTATTTAACGTTATTTTAGAATTTCAGAATGGAGTATATTACATAAATTGTAACATTATAAAACAATGTATCATATAGATAAAAAATATATCTATTAAAAGGATCGTATATTAAATATTATTTGTAAAATAAATATCAGTAGAATAAATACCAAAGTTCATCAGAAATATAAAGAGATGCACATCAAGAATTGCTCATTTATTTTATCAAAATACGGTTCAATTAACTTTTACAAAATATTTAAAAAATTAATTAAATTTATTTTAATTAACTAAAACACATAAATTTCACATAATTCTTAATGTGGGAAGTTGTCAAACATATAATAATAAAAAATAACAAAAAGTTTCAATAAATAAATCAATTATAAATTAAATTACAAATGATAAAATTTCAATAACATAATTAATTATGTTTATATGTTATTATGTTTATATTATAAAGGAAAAGCGAGTGCTTAACGATACTAATATTTGTATATGAAGAAACTAATTGATCGAATAATACATTTAAATTGCAAAATAATTTCAAAATTGATTGCGACATGTCCATGACACGGTTCAATATAGTTTGAAAAATCAAGATTGATTCTTCTTCTTTTTAAATTGATGCTTTGTTGCCATAAATGTTTCATCTTCTCTGTAATATAATGAAATTGTTGATTTCTCGCTTCCAATTTTGATGTGAATAGCAACAATGCGTCGAGTCTGATAAGAGACGATAATCATTGCGACTACTGAAAATCGTAATATAGAAGTAACGACCTTCTTAAAGGACTTTTGAATGAAAACTACTGGCGATGGAAGTATGTCATCTAGTGTAACAATCTTCTTAATGTAACAATCTTCAAATAACGTGATACATTAAATCGTGGCGCACTAGCTTTGAAACTTTAGAAATGGCACGTTAGAAACTCACGTAGTTCACGAGGAGGAATTGCATCCTGTTACATGTCCGCGGCAGAACTTTACGAGGCTATAAGCTGTTAGACGATTAAACTGCCTTGCGTATGTTCGAGAAACGTTAGTTATTTGGAAAAGCTATTATCTATTTAAGATGACTAAAAGAGGTCTACTTAAAAATAATCGAACGTTCCGATATTTCCGCTCTCACTTTTATTTCCGATTGCATACACTGGATACTAGAATATTCATTTCTACATGATTATTTGAATATTCATTGATGCATTTTTATTATAATAAATATTTTCTAGGTAGATAATTCATGAAGAAACTTAAATGTACATACGATATTCGAAATGGACAATAGTTCACATTTGGCAGTGGGGTAACTTAATCGTGATTAGTGATCGTAGCTATCCCCCTCGAATCAAATAATAAAATCCAAGTATCTTTGTTGACGCAGTATGCATTAATCGTATTATCAAAATTAATTTAATTATATTAAATAAGGTATAATAAATAAACTTTACGATGTTATCATATAAATAGGAGATGAGAAATAAAAGCCCATAATATCGAAGGAATAATGTTCTTAAAGAGAAATGAAATGTAGAAGATACATCGGCAATTAGATTAGATTTTGATACATACATTTATATTAAAATATGAATAAGTCATGAGAATTGATTATATAACTGATTATATTCTGACATTAAGAGAATCCATTACACATTTCATCAAATCATTAACGAACCATTAATGAATTAATTGCGCTATTCTTCAATCTTGTCTTTCGTAACCAGAATTAGAAAAGTATAAATTATTAAAATAAACATATATTGATTTCTAAAATTTGCATATAGCATAAATATAAATATTTAAGTAGATTAATTTTTTATTTAGAGTTAGCATTAAATTAACACTAAATAGATATTAAAGTTTATTTTAAACCTAGTATTATTTTTTGTTAATATCGTGATTTATATAAAATATACTTACTATTTATTTTTTAAATAAGTCATGATATTAATAAAAAATAATATTATATCGATTAGTAAAACGATAAAGTTGTCAAAATGATATAAATCAATTATATTGTGTTTTACTTTGCCATTTTTACAATTAATCATGATATATAAATGTAACACGATGTAAATTCCGAGTATATAAAAAATGGGCACGTTTACGTATTAATGAAGAATTTGTGGCTTTTCGTGTACATTGTAAATTAAGTTTACAGAATGTACTTTAGATCTCGCATCTCGTTTACAGTGAGCGTTGTTTCATGTATTATAAACAGGAAGTGTAACATCGTTGCTTCGTTAGAAGTTTGTTAGCGTAGCATAAAGGTGTAATAAGTAACGTTACGAAGCGAATGTTAGCGTTAACATGTTATCATAAAAGATAAAATGTTCAAAGCACTTTCTTCCGCTACACAATAATTTCGAAGTTTCGAAAAAAAATTACAAGAAGCCAAGTGTCTTCCTCCAAAGAGGAAGTTAATACTCCCGATGTTTTCATATTCGAAAATATAATTTGATCAAATTTTTAAATAGTTTCTGTTGATCGTATATTACAGCTTTATTTCATCTTAATTTTAGTAGCAATAATAAAAAAAATTGCTTTAAGAAAAAATGCGATAAATATGAGACACCCTGTAGGAATTTTATTATTATCAACAGAAACTTACGTTCTGAAATTGCGCTTAATCTGGAAGAGAGCTGTCCGGCGCGCGTACTTTATGCGCGATCGGTATTTTCACTTCCCCATTCTCTGCCTCATTCCTGCGAGTACTGTAAGGGTAGGAGGGTCTGACGCATTCCGAGGTAGTACAAATCGATAAGAAGTCATCCACCGCTCCGGATACAAATATACGATCTTTTCTTGTATTTGAACGTAACCATGCGTAAAATATTACTTGATGTCGCAATTCTGAATTTATTTCTTATATTTTGTTTCTTGTACCAGTTCTGGATTGCAAAATTACGGATTTTTATAGAATATGAGAGACATGTACGATTTTAGGATTAACGCGTGATGTATTTTTCAAGTTTAATCCTTTGGCTACGGCCAAGCTGAACGCGAAGCTATACTACTGTACGGAATGCGACTAAAAAATACAAACGTTCTTTTGAACGAACAAACAGATCAAAACAATCGAGACATTCCTGTCTGATAGTAACAAGGTTTCGAGGTACAGAAAAGAGCTACAGTGGTATTTTTGCTCAGAAAATCGTTTATGAAGAAAATCCACTATAATAGCTTTTTGTTCCAAAGAATCTATAACGAGAAGTTATGATAGCACGTAGTAACTGAAGGATTAATGAAAAAACTAGTTATGAATTGATTGAATATGAATATAACCCAATATGAATATGATTGAATATGAATTGAATATGAATATGATCGCACGTTATGTGCGATAAGAAATTCAATTGTAAGATAAGAAATTCTCCACCCAACTTCATTCTGAAAACTGTTCTCTTTTGGATGAGCATCTATACTTAAGCTACTGCATTAGAGGTACCCTATCAATTCTTTTTGGTTCCGCTTCGTGAGTGGAGATCATAAATTTTTGTGAAATGAATTCCATTTGAGAGACGTATCCGAGCGTGCCGATATCGATTATATTCACCTGGCGAGAGTCCGTCCGGCATGAATTGAAATTGAAATTTGTCGTCACGCAACAAGTAGTTAACGTTTTGGTAATTATCGCGCCACGCCGAGTCTGATAAAACGTCATGGGGTAAACAGCCGACGAAGCTCGTTGGTAGAAGTTTCGCATTAGAAGCTTTTTGCGTCGTCGAGTTCGGTATTACGCTCTGCGAAACTTTCGATCGGTTCGCATTATTTCCGGCGGCTGCTTTTCGTTTGCCCTTGTGCCAAGTTGCTTGCGATCATGCATAGAATCCTTTATCCTGAATATTTACTAGCGAAACCATTAACATAACATTTACTCGATAATTACATAGCAATTTTGCTTTTATCAGCGAGATAATTTATATGCATGCCAAGCGAAATACGCTCCTATTAAACGGAAACGTTATCAAACGCCTTTTCGACCACACGGATGTAAAGGTCAATCCAAAGCTGAATTTTCGATACCACAATAACTTATTATATCGTAGAAGTTTCATCCGTGTTTGTCGAAAAGCACGTTCCGGGAGCAGACGAATGAGCAGATCAACAAGGAATAGAGTTAATGGCATATAGACGTTTACATTCTTTTGCCATGAATTATATTTATTATTGGTTTGATATTATTATTTAATATTATTTAATAATATTTCGATTGTCGAGTTCAACATTGATTACAATTGAGTCAATCGAATTAATTTAAACGACAAACGTCGATCATTGTAAAATAATCTAGATTGTAATTTGCATTACGTTTTTATTAAGTTTCCATTAAGAATGAAGGATAGTTTGACTTGTGTTCTGTTCATTGTTGTATGCGCGCATATGTGCACTCAAAAGAATTTCAATTTTTTAAAATAACGGAAAGCTTCACTAATTCTGCAGTTCCACAGCCATACTGTGGAACGGATAAGCCAGTTTTCTATGGTAAAATAGCAAACAATTAACGAGAAACGACGGCATACCAGTCAAAAGCAGTTCTTAATGCTCAACATTTTTCTATGTAAATTTAAAAACATTTAGAGTTCAAAATTCTTCAAACTGGGCGCCGAAAATAGCAAAGTTTTTTAGCTGAATAAAGATAGGGATTATAATCTAATAGGGATTATAATACATACTAATCATATTTGTTAAAATAGCACAATAAATTCATTAATATAGCAAGACAACTTTTGCAACTATATGGGTTAAAATTTTTAACAAAGTAGCTAAATGTCGTATATCTTTGCAGCTGTAATGAAGAAAATTTGTTACATTAGCAATTTTCATTATAGCAAAGAATGTGTTCAATGAACATATTGATAATTGCTTTCAGATATAATTTCTTTGTTGAACTTTCAAATCTCCTTAGTAGATGACTCGTGCAGAAAATTATATTACTGAATCATTCAACCTATATTTTACCCCGTGAAAATTTCAAAATAGATCTTAGAATTGATTTTATATCAATTTTTTTCCTTTTTTCACTGGAAACTGTTCTTGTAAAACAGACTGTAAAGTACCTTGCTAGCAGAAAGATTAATCAAGATTAATCACGAACACGACCAGATTCGCGAGAGCAATACGTTACGTTACGAAGCGTGCTCTTTTTTTTTCAATACAAGTTCAGACGACGAACTCCGACCTGAAGGGTTAGGGACAATTTGTCATTCTGTTCTCCGATAAGATCGTAATCATGTTCCTACCGCTGGGTGACGTGTATTGCATGCCCAGGCTAAACAGGCTGCCTAATAACATCGATCATCGCGAACGTCGAAGAATCGGTTTGCGTCGCGGAACGCGGGGGATTTATTCATCGTTCGGTGCAATCGAACATCTGTCATAGAAATTCCCGATGAAAACGGCAAAGGACATAAATGCCGTGAAAATTGTGAAGCGGTACGAATGCTCCGCCAGGGAATTCGATTCTTCGTTCTTCTGCTGGAACTGGCTTACGACAGGTTGTTTAGCTTCTTTTGGGTCGACGGACGGTGGGGCGAGACGGTCGCGTATTTGCATAAGTTTATTGGAAATATAGAACAACGCGCGGGGACTACGTCGTCCTTGTAAAGTATGCGATTTGCAGCTGTCACGCGAGAGACAAGAAGCATCGTAATCTGGTATTCTGTGCCGTGCGAAGAACTATTGATCGATAAATCGAAAATTTTATCTTTTAAGCAAAAACTGATCGGAAAAGAATCTTTATTCCTTTTAGCGCACACTGAAAAAAAAATTTACTAAAATAAAAAAATGCGTTCACAGTCATATGCAAACACACAGTTTATTATAATTAAAGAAAATTTATTTAAATTTACTAAAATACATTAAAAAAAGAAAATTTTCCTTAATTTTAATAAACCATGTGTTAGCATATAACTGGAAACATTTTTTTTTTAATTTAATTACATTTTTTCTCAGTACAGTTATTATTATTTATGCACAATTATTATTACTTTACTAGTACCACGTGCTCAATCGAACATTATTATTTCGTTTTGAATTATTTATTAATACAGCAGCTTAACATCATATGTTATATGAGCTGTCATGTTATATAATGTTATATAAGATCATCGTCAAATATCACATCTATATAACATATAGATGTGACATTTAATAAATAATTACAATAGAATTAATACTTTGTTTTCTTAGCACGTACAATTATTAGTTTATTGATATTACATGCTTAATAAAATATTTTTGTTTCGTTTTAAATACATGGAAAGAATAATTTTGCTAAAATATCTAAAAATTTATCTAAATACAGATTTGAAAATAATTTTGAACCATCAGAATAATTTGAAGGACGTTCAAACATAATAAGGAATGCTGTAAAAAGTTTTGACATTTTAGCAATCAGTGTGAACATCATACATAATTATTTTGATAGTCTAACAAAAATTATTTTAAGAGCTGACTAAATTTTTAGACGTTTCAGCAAAATTATTATTTCCGTGTAAGTTCATTAGTATAATATCTAATATATGTGTAAAATTTGACATTTAATACAGAATTAATTTAGATTTAATGCGATTATCTAATTACAGAATTAATATAGATTTAATACGACAATATAATATGGAATTAATATGATTACATAATATAAAATTAATGTATTGTAGATATGACATTTAACAATTTTAACAATTGCGTTAAAAAGTTCTTTATATCTTTATGCGGATAAGCATAGATTTATTTGTTTTTTTTTTTACCGAGTCAGACTTTCCTTCAATATTTAATATAAATAGGGACTTTGCGTTTCGAAAAGAACAAGATTTACATTTCACGCGTTTTAACGGGATTTAAACATATCGGCGTGAATTAATATGTGATGTATTTTTATCACGTTTCCATCCTCAAAATCCATTTGCCTGCGTGCCTTTTGCTCAGACTCATTGACAAATACCCTTTCGCGGAGATTCCTTTCGAGCGAGCACCCATGGTGGAGAGAGACTGAGCCGTATGTCACGTGAAATACGAGTTGTATGAAAGCGCTTGGGAACTCCTCCCGCCCATCCATTTCGCAAAACTTGCGAACAGGTACGTCGATGGATGAAAGTCACCGGCACTTGTATCCGATGGAAAGTACGACGGAAGATGTACGGGGAAGTCCCGGAACTGCCATCGTTTCTTTCATCGCGGATGCCTCTGCAATCTGAAATCGAGTCTCGCTGAATGACGCTTCGATCGAACCGCTTTTTGCTACGGCTTTTTGCTACGCAATTCTCCAAACTTAATCCTTCATTTCAAGTTATTAAAAAGCTTGTAGATGAAAATGCGCCGATGGATCTGCAATGCTCTCTAGGGCGTATTCGATAGGCAGAGGTACCATCGCGCCAATATTGAGTAATAAAATTATATTCGTTTACTAAAAGTTTACGATTGCGAACGAAAATCTAATATGCGTCTCTTGCAGTTTATTAATTTAAAGGCCAGTCGTCAGATCGAGGGAGTGCAACCTAATCCGATTACCCATTGGCTTTGGTAAACTATTCAACGTCGATTGATAACATTGGTATGGAACGAGTCAAATTTCCGGACACATCCGCGAGTGTATCGGGAAGTTACCGCGAGTCGCCATCTAACTGAACTCGCGATATCGATTTCAAATTTTAGGCAAACATTGTCTTACAGCTAATGAACTCGGTGTCTATCATCGACAAGCGAGAAGACGCAATAGTCGAACAAACTTGAGCGGAGAAACCCTACGATGAAATGCGATAGATTACAGAGATAGGATATCTGAATTCTATTCAGATATATAGGCGTGTAACAATTAACAATTTAAAAAAACGAAACTATTTATGTAAACGTATGTAGTCACATCCGCTTTAGTAATCTGGGAATAATTACTTTATTTTTTTTATGTAACAATCACTTGATGACTTATACCAGTTAAAAATCGTTGTTATTAACTATTGCATATTATTGTACATTTTGTATATTGATTCTATAAATTATTAAATCTAAGAATATTATGTATATAGATTAATTTTTTTTTAAGAAGGAAAAATCAAAAAAATATTCCAAATATAAAACAAACGGAAAAAGCACATTAAGCAGTATGACTCTTCCGAGATGAAAGAAACAATGGCAGTTCCGGGACTTCCCCATACGTCTTCCGTCGCACTTCTTTATTTTCTAAAAAGTAAAGAAGTTAATAAAGCGCTTTTATATTAAAAATTTTCGTTAGGTTTATTTACACGTTCATAAAGAATATTTATCAGAAAAAAACCAAGGTAACTATCCCACTTTAATGCCACTTTAAACATATAACAAAAGATATTTGAAACAAGAAAAGAAAACAAAAAAATATTAATAGCTTTCAATACTTTTTAACTTAAACCTCATTCAAATAACTCATTATTTCTCTCTCTCGAATTTCTAATATAAACTCTTATCATACTTGATTGACTTTATGACGTAAATGATCACTTGAAGTGACTTTTACACCTCAGTTAGTTTCAACACATTGGTATTATAAATATATAAATCATAATTTTTATTACACAAATTGAGTCTTAGAATTTTCGAATAAAAGGTAGATATGGATTTTGAATCAGTAAAAAAAAATTTGTAACGTGAACTTTGTTTTTCCGATGAATGTAAAAAACACCTCAGATGACTATTCTCGAGTAAAGTGTAAAAGTTTATACGGGCTAGAAATCAATAAATAAGTGAATAAAAAAACGAGAGATTAAACAAATAAATTTCTTGTAGTTATTTAACAATTAAGTACGAGCATTACAATCTGTTTGAAAATGAGTGCTCTTTATCTTCCACGTTTCATCTGTTTATAAATAGCGTAATTGCAGCGCAATATGCGACTGCACGTAACAATGTATGGACTATGCAATAAATTTCAATGATAAATTCTTGACGGGAAAGAATGTTCAGATTTTGCCCGGTTATCTTTGCATTCCGAGTTGCTCTATATTTTTCTGGATACAATGTAACGAACTTTAAAGCGGTGAATGCGTATGATGCAAACTGTTTGAGAATGTTACTTTCTATTGTCTAAATTTTATTCGCGCATAAACAATATATTTGCAAGTTCGAACAATATAAAAATTAAAAGAAAACGATTTTAAAGATATAAACTCCTGAAAAGAAACTCTCTCTTTATCTCTCTACACTTACTTGTACTTGTTTTTAAGATTGCGCTTGAGGGAAATTATTCCCAGTGTGCTAAATAAATAACGATTCTCTCTCTCTATCAGTTTTTTTTTTTTNTTTTTTTTTTTTTTTTTTTTTTACCTCAAACCGTTTTATTCCCAACAATTTTTCGAAATATTTGTTTCGAATCACCGTGTCGAATAAACGGTCGAACGAAAAAATGTGCTGCAGCGTGTAATTGTACCATAACGTGGAACGCGTAAATCGTAATTAATTTTAGTGATAAAATTACGAAGGGAATATAGTGGGTGGCGAGGGATAGTTTCGTTTAGCCGGATTTGCGTGAAAACGTCGCGCTCCGTAAACAAAGCGTGTGTCCCGTGCCCTGTGAACAAAAAGCGTGTGTCCCGCGACATCGCACGAACGCTCACAATTCTGCCGCGAGTGATAAACGCGAATCGAACGTGGTGAGTCGAGAAGAATAAATTAATTTCTGCCGGTCGCGCGCGGCACGGGCAGGTATTAGTCGCGCGGCTGAGTGCATCGGCTGCAATGCCGCGCGCGCTGATGATCCCTTTCACGGTGAGTACTTGAAAGACGATATTTACGAGAAAAGGTAATGGGCCGTGATGAGCGAAATCGGCGGAAACGATCGGCGTGAATGCGCCACGAAAACTGCGATCTGGAAAGCGCTACGATTGAATTACAAATTATTAGAATTACGAGCCGCTGGTACTATAGGGGAGGGGAAGGCGAGGTTTTTTTCATTAAAAGCTGAAATATGCACCATGTATATAGTGAAATGAAAAGAGCAGAGCTGCCGATACGCGGAATGCGTTTAATTGTTGCAACGCCGGAGCAAATGTAGAGCGAAATAAAAGCTAGCGATGTCGTAATCCGAGGCCCTAATAGCGTAGATGCGAGTTTCAATTTTCCGTTAAATTATATTCTCGAGAAACGCCACTTATACACGCGCAGTCTTTCCGTTAATTTGACTGTCGTATTTGTTTTGCGTCCTTAAAAGTTCTCTTCATTCTTAATTTCTGAAATGCAAAAAAGAAATCTTTGTGACGCGCACTTTCAAAATTAAAGCGACGCGAAGGAATGTCACTTCAGCCGGGAGACAGACAGAAAGACGGAAAGCGTCAGGTAGAAAGCTTTCTCAGCGTGAAGATGCGCGCAGCTTCGGCAAACTCTTCGGCAGACATGAAAGTGGCAAGTTTGCCCGATTAGCATCTGACGCTCTTTGATCTCCGTCGTAGCGAACACTTGCGCTATTGATTAATCAATGTCCGTGTCTCCCGCAGATCCGCTGTCGACACAGATTCCTGTACCTCTTTTTAATACTTCCGCCTTACGTGCGTCGATTCCCGCTCACCGAAACTTTCGTAGCAATCAAATTTCGAGCGACTCGCGAACTTTACTGAATATGAACGAAGGGTATTTAAACGGGCACCGTGATATCCACATCGTGAAAGAAACACGTGCGTATGAATATATCGTGATTGCAAACATTAATTGAACGATTAATTTTCCATTAAGAAAGCCATGAATGGGAGAGAAAAAGAGAACAGCGCGTAAAAAAGATTTTCTCATTATACACGGTAAATGAATTGGCGAATGGATAAAGTGGAGTTTATTTTCCCGCGGTTGATTCAGCAGAAATTTTATTGCATCGTTTTTTTATAGTTTTCTCAATTCCATGATTTTTGATATTACATGACGTGTACACGCAAACGTTTGATCATGATTAAATTGTATATACTTTAAAATTCTTTTGCAAAAATTCGCAAAAAAGTCGATTGGGTGTAGACGACTCAACCAAATAAAATTTTCAATAAGCGTGTTTCCAAGCTCGCATCTCCAGTGCGACGGATGGGGATGAAATTCTGCTAGGTCAGGCGAGTATATTGACCGAAAGCAGATTGCAGCTCGAACATACTGTAAAGAGCCTCAAGATAACGATAGTAGATTGTATTATGTGCAACGAGACAACGATGTAATTGGAATTCTCAAATTCTTACGGAGATATAACTAATAACAATCTCTTTCACGTTTCTAAATGTAGATTTTCAGCGCAACATATTTCAAAGATTCATAATAAAATTATTATGAATCTTTGAAATGTGTTTAATCTTCGAAGCACAAATATATATCTATATAATTATTATGTCAAGCAAATTTGATTAACAATATAATCTAATAATTAAATTAATAATAGGTTTCCTATACAGATACACATACTACTTTATTTTTGTATTATATTCCTTAAATAAAACTAAAAATAATTTTGTTAAACCATTAAATTGAAATAATTATGAAGGATGTTCAAGTATAATGAATAATGCTGCAAAAAATTTGACATTTTTATAGTTTTTTCTAGAAACTTTTTAATGTTTTTTGTCGATTTATATAAATACCTTATCTATTCCGCAACATGTAGCGCGACAATATATAAAGATTAGATTAGGTTACTAACTTAATAGATAGATCTCATAATGCTGTATCTTATATTCTATAATTTTTACTATCTTATAGTCTTATTGACAGTTTGTGAGTTTACATTACATCCCGATTTTATGTTTAAGACCGCATTATAAAAGAAAAATAAGAAAGAGAAAAATATAGATAAAACAGTTTTAGTGCGCTACAAACGTGTAAAATGGTATAGTATTATCTATAATGTATATACTCACTATTGTTTAAACTTTGAACTATTGTTTAAACTACGCAAAAGAAAATCGAAAAAATGTTATTTTCACATTTAAAGAATTTATTTTTACGTGATTTTATTATATATAGAAACTAGCCATGGATATATGAATTATAGGTTTTTATTTATTTAATTATTTAAGCAGATCATGTTTTTATTAGTATCAATAAAATATAATGTTTAGTTTCCAATAAATAAGAGATTGCTTTAGGAGACCTCGATGTTGGCTAGTCCTCCTCTAATCTTCTAATAATACATTCATGAAGAGATCTGAAATCTTTTAATTAAGAATAAAATTTTGATATAATTTTTCTTCTTTTTTCTTGAAAAAATTTTTTATCTTGGTGGACATTAATTTTTAAATATTTCTTTAATTAATCTTCTAATTTAATTATGACAAAAAATTATTCCAAAAAGAATAAACATGTTCTTCGAGATAACGATTATGTTTCTGTACGAAAAAAATGATCTCGTTGAATATTGTTAATTGAATTACGAGCAAGGAATAATATGGTAAATCAATTTTACTGCTCAAATCTCTCTCTTTCTCTCTTTTCCTCTCTTTATCTATCTATCGATTTTCATTTCTATTAGTGTGCAATAATGTATGATAAATATATACAAGATACGAGAAATATAGAAAAATGCAATCTCTTCGTAAGAGAGAGAGAGAGAGAGAGAGAGAGAGAGAAATTTTAGAGAAAAGATCCTTTCTTAATAATTCTTCTCTGCTAATGTTTCAAAACTTAATTATGGATCCATTTAATATGCACAATAGAAAGTTGATTTAACGAGTTTTCTGAAACTATATCTTGTGAATGAAACAAATAGACGATCCAAGATGTTCTTATTTTACATTTTCATTTAACTTCGAATAATCTGCTACAACCTTGTGTACATTTCTAGTTTCATGCTCTACAGTAGGTGTATTGAAGAACGTCATACAATACTACGGATTTACTATTATTGGACATATAACCAATAATCTATTTAATCATGTATATTTGCACAAATATTTGTGTTGATAATGTATAATTTTGCACACAATGACAAACCAGCGTTGTAAACACTGTATAATGTGTATATTGACTGTACTGAAACATCATTTGCAAATATTATCAATAACAGAAATTTAGGTCAAGTAACTAAAGTGTAGTATAGCATTAATGCAAATTAGAAGTACCACTTTGAAACAATGAAGTGAATAATGGACATAATGATAAATAATAGTAGAACTAGAACTAAAAGTTTTATATTTATATAATAAGTAATGAAAATAAAATAAATAATTCACAACAAGAAATTCATGAAAAATAATCGACAATATATTTTCCCCTGAGTGCTTCCTATTTTCCCTCTGCCAGTGTTCCGCCATTTTTTTCACTCTCGGGACGAAACATGGCGTAATTCTAGTGGGACCGTAGATGGAAGGATTTTCCTGAAATATTGTCAATACACCATGATGAATCGACTGCTACCTGTCGATTACATGTCGAATTATCGTTTCGATTGCATGCATCCAGTGATAACCTACGGCATCCGCGGTGAACCGAAAGATATTACATACATAGAAATTAAAAAGAGTCAAATGAAGCAACCAAGATGTATTTACTTTCTCATTTGTAAACAAGAGACAAATTTTCTGTCGTTTTTGGTGCTTTTAAAAGTAAATCTCCTAATTACATATTACCGAGCAATTCTTTTAAAATAATAGTGTAAAAATTATATTTTAATATACATTTATAAATAAAAATACATTATAATATTTGAATAGTTTGCATTTGAAAATTTAACATAACGCAGAATTAAGAGAGATCTCGCGAAAGGAAGTTTCAATTTAGCGGCGACTTCCGGCGGAACTTCATTACAGCGTAATCAAACGTAACGGGTGACGCTTAAAACTCCGCAATGCCGTGCAATCGTTCAATCATACTCGTATCAACTAACTTGGCCGACGCAGATAGATGATTTCACTATACGTCTACACGCTCGACCGGAAACACGGCGGATTAAGATATCCTTCAACGTTAGCTCTAGCGTGCAAAATCTAATTAATTCCAAGTAGCACCGAGCTATTTGCCTCAGCAATGTCTACAGCCGTCACTCGGCCAATGATTAATTAGTGTTGTTAAAGTGCCGTTCCGAATGATACAGAATTATAGACGGTAGAAATTAATTGGCATTTGAGCAATCGGCTCTCGAAATATTGTGCGCTTCGTCTAGTGCATCTGCAGGCTTACTTATGATTTTGTTACATGTATTTACGATATTGATGTAATTTGTTACTATGATTTTAGTAATGATTTTTTTCAATATCCATAAATATATAAAAAATAAAATTTTATTATTATTACTTCATTATTTTTTACATGTATGTAAAAATTTAACTATACGCTGAGAAAAATGTCCGGAGAATAACGATCGGATTATCCGGTTAAAAAGTAACAAACGGATATTTTCGATTATTTAGATCGGAATATTCGAAAATGAACGGATAATTTGTTCAAACCGTCACTTTTTGAACAGATTATCCGTTCATTGCCGGATATTCCGATCTAAAAAATCGTAATATCCATTTGTTATTTTTTAACAGGATAAATCCGATCAAAATGTTTCTCAGTTCATAGATACACAATTTAACTAGATCACAGATCTGAAATAAATTTTTTTGGACCGTCAAAATAATTATGTATTTAGAATGCTCAATCTGGTTGCTGGAATATCATAACTTTTTACGGATCTAGGTCACTCATCATGCTTGAGCGTCCTAGATCTGTATTTAGCTAAATTTTAAGATATTTCAACAAACCATTCTTTTCGTGTATATAGCATGAAAATAAAATTTTATCTTATTTTTATTTTTTATTACATCCTTATTATTCTTTTAAAATGACCAAAACATAATTATCCCTTAAAGCTTCTGTCTTATTTCATCTATATCATAATAGAAGATACGTTTGCGTGATAGAGATGCGCAAGCTTACAGATAATCCCAACGAGCGAGTAGATCCGGAGAGCACCGTGCAGCGAACAGCTTTAATCGAGTTTTCGTCTCGATCATGTCCATGGACATAGGTAAGGGATCACAACTCAGCAGGGCCATATCGTTGCAGCAAGAAATCGCCAGAGTTACTCGTAGAAGCTGCGTTTTCCGTGAAGGGGAAAATCGCGGGCGAGCTCGCCGAGAGTAATCATAATGAAGGATCACGCAAAGAAGCGATATTAATGTCGGGCGGCGACGAGGAGAAGGCGAACTGTGAGAGATCTATATATAGAATCATAAGAAGAAATCGAGGTATTTTCTCCCCTTACCCTTTCCCCACTCCTCCCTCTACATCTTCCCGCTCGGCGAAACGACCATCTGTCGGAGACGTCCACGAGAGTATCGGCTAATGGCATACGAGAGGGTGAACGAAAAGCTCCGACGAGAATGACGACCCTTCGGCATTCAGGCCTGGAATTCGCCGCCTTCCCTCTCTAAATCCCGCCGGATTTCGATGAATTATTCGCGCTGTCCTCCGGATCACGTCTCTCTACCGGTGGCACCATCCGATCCGACTTTGCGCACCGCGGATTTTCGCCCCTTTACATCGCTCTCCCGGGAGGGGCGGGTCGGCAAAGGATTGCGCTTCCTGGATAGCGAACGGAAACAAGAGCAATGATATCGAGAGATAACCGTGAGCTTTTGTACAGAGCGTCCCGTCCCTGTGCGGTTTTTAACCACAAGTTTTTTAATCAATTTCAAACCAAAGTGATTTTTTTTTTCTCAACAAAAGCGTCGAAACATCCGCAGAACTTGAATTAAAAGTGCTCGAGTGCAAGTAACAGTTTACAGTTACAAGTAAACTTGAGGTGATTTATCGTTTGCATCGCGGTACTGTATCTACAATTCTATTATTAATCTTAATTATAGATTAATAAACTCTTTCGTCAAACAAGCTTATGAAGCTTTGTAAACGTTCAGTCCTGCGGAAATTGCATTCAACTGTAAAAGCTTTGTAAACAGTTTGTAATAACATTTACATTTGTGTAATAACGTTTATTCGAATGTGTATCAATAATTCACAAACGTTTGCTTATTATCGGATGCACAAAGACGCGATAAAATTTCAACGGTCGTCCATTAAAATTCAAACGTTGCGAGCTATTATTTCATGGAACGTAACTTGGCGAAAACGCTTGTAGTCGATTTCAGCAAGGAATTATCGCGTACTGTTGCGAAACGCGCTTCAATTATATTAATATCCACTCGCGAACGCATTAATGCAAATGTCTGTCGTCTCGCATAATTTTGGTTTCGAACTCAACATGCAGTTTCAAACATTTTACGCACTGCAAAACTATGCGTGTGCATTTGTATTGATCGTGTTTTAGCTGTAAAGCTGCATCCACACCGATCGATCGCAGTATCTCATCCATTCGTTATAACAAATTTTTTTAAATTTTTCGGATATTTAAAAAACTGTGAAAGTAACAAAATAGTACAAAAAACAAAGTACGACTATATATATAATAAAAATATATATGTATATATCAATATTTTAAAAGCTATATTTAATATTTTTTATTTATTTTTGTTGGAAGCAAGACAAACACATTTTTTGAAAACAACACATTGTTAAAAATTTGATATTACTAAATTAAATAAAAAAATTAATGTTTATAGAATATTTAGTGTCCTTTTATTGGAACTTTGCAATAGACAGGTTGAATTTCATTAAATTTATTTAGATTTAAATAAATTTTATTTAAACTTATAAATTAAAGCAAATTTAATTTAATTAAACTAAATTAACATTTAATAAATAAATACTAAATTTGTCTGAATTCTAACATCGCAAATTTGAAAAATTAAATAAAAGATATAGATGTAGCTTAACGATTTTGAAAAGCTCCGTTAATCTCTTTGAACACAGGAAGTGTTGTCTGTATGTTACAAACAGATAATATACTATCTGTTTCGATGTGCGTACTACCTAAAGGTAAGCCGTCACACATGAATATGAAGATATAGGATGTAACTCAGTATGGGCGAGACAATTTCTCCACATGCTCAACGTGTCATATATCACGATTAACTTGACTTAATGCTCCAGCGATGTGCCCAGTGTATGTGTGAACCTAAGGTAATGTTATTCACTATGTCGGCATTAGTCTCGGAGGAATTAGCCAAAGTCATGCGGTCAGTTAAACTATATTCAATAGTTTTTGAAAAGGCGAGTGAAAAATTAAATTATGTGGGGCGTATCATGCACAGAATAATTTTCGCGTTATTAATTTTGAGAAAATATCTAGAAACACAGATATACACCGCCTGTATATAATTTTCAATTATTGATATTTATTATTATTTTTAATATTATTGATAATAATTATAGTTATGTTAATATCTACGTGCAGAGTATTGAAATTTCAAAATCAATAAGATGTGCTTTTTTCCTTTAATAAGATGTTTCATGTTATATTTATGTTATGAAAAGCATATCTGAATTCAAATCAACTCGACACGGATTATTTTGAGCCACACATTTTTATCCGATCACTAATGTAATTATTTAAACGTTAATTTTTGCTTATTGTAAAAATGTAAAAGTTCAGAACTTATTCCATTAAACTCATAACATTATGTAATTAATCCATGCAATAGACAGACTCGCACAAGCTGTAAATAATTAATTTATAAAAATTATTATCGATTATTAACTAATAAAATTCAATTTAATTAAACTATAACAATGCCCCAGTATATAATTATTTCCAAATATTTGTTTTAAATTGTTATTGAAACTTACACCATACTGTTCTATCTATTTATTGAAAAAAGTTGTTAATTAATATGCAAGTTAATTTAATATGCGTTAAATTTCTAAAAGTGAACATTGAATGTAATGACTTTCGATTATCTGCTTATACAACGGTAAATGTGAGTGCAGATATGCCTATCAGGAATGTACTCTACTGCGGCTGAAAATAGGTAAACTTGTACTACTGCGATCGCGTTTGCGCGGACAAACATAGTTGCGGTCCATATGCGGGAAACAGTCAAAACTCAGAGACCCACAAAATGATTTGTGATAAATCTACATGATTCAGAAAGTAAGTTTTTAACTTTTTATAATCAAATAATTAATATAGAATTCAGGAAGGAACATTATTCAAGCATAAGAAAATTAAAACAAAAATCTTAAAAATTGAAATAAGAACGCCTTCTATGGTCAAGCTAGATCTTAGTGCTTTTATAAATTTTACTTGTGTGATTTTTATATACCTTTTTTCAAATTCAACCGACTGCGCGTCGAATTACTTTTCCGATCATAATGCAGCTATAAGTTGAACATGAACAGGTAATATAAATTGTAATTGGTTAGTTGCAGTTTAAATCGCAAGTTTTTCTTTATATTATGAGTTTTATGTATGTATAATATATATTACTTGATTATATAACTCATGTAATATAAAGAAAAACTGTATCGATGTGCGTGTGTGTGTATAATAAATTTGATAAAACAACTTAGAAGATTTAGTTTTCATATTTTTATAATAAGCAGAAGAAATTAATGTTAAAATTGCCACAGAAGATTATTAACTTGGATGAAAATACAGAGATTAAAATAATTTATACAATGTCGATTTGGATTTACATTTTTTATAACATTGTACGAAAAATCTTATTTAAATGGATTTTATAAATTTAGTACTGCGCGCTGATATTAACATATAATTAGCAATATAAAAATTTTTAATTTGCATTGTTTTAATTCTGTAAGCGCTTAAAAAAAAACGGTGTCGCTTATTTCAATTATTTATCTAATTCTTAAAAAAATAATTTAATTAGATTATATTTCTCGGTTTCAATTTTCATTGATTTTGATTGCTGTTACTACAAAGGATTTTTAGATCACAAACGCTATCTATAATAAAAAATAAGAGAAAATACATATAACCGACATGAGAAATGCTAGCAATGTTGCAATCTACCGCGCGTTAAATTTCAAATGCAGACAACAAGAATGTATTTGCGGCGCAACGTTTCGCGGCGAAACTGAAATATATGTGCAATGTGGAAAATATACGTCTCGCGTTCCATCTTCAAAGTTCGTATCGTCCCATGATTGCTGAAAACAATTTGAATTTATAATGCGGAGCCTATCTTACGACGAATTGCGAACTGCATCATTTTGATATCTACTTTTTCGCGAGACAAGACTCGCTTCGCCGTAAAGATTTATGCGCGGATTTCTACGCGGAATAATCTGTGATTTTACTATGCGCGAGGAGACGTTTCGCTGACGACATCCGACGACGTGGGACAAGGATGACGATTCCTCGAAACTAAGATAGAAAGTAAAATAGCGGTACGCTTCTTAATTGAATGAAATCAACGAAAACTAATAAAAAAGGGTATCAGAAAGAAAAAAATTATTAAAATATTATTATCAAAACAAATTAAAATAAAAATCGGAGTAATTTTTTAAAGAAAATCTTTAAGCGTCAAAATTAAAACTTTCAAAAATTGAAGATTGTTAATATGTTTCTTGACCCAGGACAAGATATATAACATGGGCATTGTAGTTTTGAGGTTCTCAAATTTTTAAGAAGATTAAAAGTTTCCAGATAAAACTTAAAAAGCTCAGAGAATTGGAATTGTGCATTCTCAAAAACCGAGTTTTACATACCTAAACTTTTCAACTTTAAAGAATTTATGAATTTCAAGAAAATATAAAAACTACAAAAATTGCATAAAAATCTAGTAAATATTAATTGAAAAACAAGTTTTGTGATCTACATGTATACCTGGAATATTATTTTTTAGTTTTCGATATAAATCAACGAACTCTCGAGATTTAAAAAATACAATATTCGAACAAGGCTAATAAGCAATGAAAGTATATACAAGCTCATCAAAACAAAAACCAAATAATTCGAAAACGGTTACAACGAGACCGAGGATGGCAGCGCTTAATTCCACATTAATTTAAACAATAATTATATTTAATTATTGTTTAATTTATGTCTTATTGTTAAAATAATAGTGTTCCTGGAGTTTAATTTTATTATATCTAGTTTAAGTTTCACTATCTGTACATGAACTAAGGTACAATTGGAACTTCTGCGAAATAAGCAAATAAATGTAAAGAAACCATATTACTATTTTGAAAATTTTCAGAAACACTACGCCTTGTACTTCAAACGAAGTGATGTAGCCATTTGCGATGCAATGTTTCGTGGAAAAGTTGAAATATGTGTTACGTACATAGCGTCGTGTATCTTGCGTTTTATCCTCAAAGACCGCATCATCCCCCAGTCGCTGAAAACAATTTAAATTTGCAATGCAAAGTAGTAATAAGTCCCCGGCCAGCCCGTAGTGTACGATTCGCGAACTGTACTATTTTAGTTTCCACTTTTTAACCAGACGAAGAAAATTTATTTACTCCGCCTGGGAAATTTATGAGTAGTGTCCGTACTGTCTTTACGTATTCTAAAATTACCTTACGGCAGAGCAAAAATAAATAATGCGCTAAATATGTAGACCACATGAGAAGGTGTGTTTGTAACGACGGAATCACACCCAATTCAATGATCGACAGACTCAATTTAAATGAATTTCGTTTCTGAATTCTACACTTTCACTGTCATGTTATATACATCTGAATAACGCGCTTTTATTTTTTTAAAACATTTCCGTAGAAAATGATTTTTTATTTAATTCGTATTTGTTGTTCAAATATCATTAATATTTGAATTTTGAAAAGAATGTAGAGATGCAATTTATGTTTATTAAAATTTATAATTTCTATTAAATTTGTGATTGTGTGATCAAATGAAATTATTTATTTCAAACGTAATGTTAGTTTAAAGATTAATCTCTCTAATTAATTATACATTAAATACAAATTAAATTATAAAAATACACAATTCCGATTTTTTCTTTATAGATAAAAGCTAGAGATGCTACGAAATCAAGTACTAAAAATACATTTCTCGAAAAAGGGTCGCGGCGGGACAGTGAAGGCAGGACAGTGAGATTACTTCCAAACCTTTATTCGTACAGAGCTGTCGGCGTACATTAGAAATGTGCAAGGTTTGTCACCATTTTCGAAGAAAATAATGAAATTCGTTCTTAAGAGTATGCTCCAACCTGGACGATTCGAGCGAGAACGATTGGAGCGTCAGCGCGGGCGATTGCCTTTATACAAGTACGAATATTACACGCCACGACAATAGTTCACATACATTAAAAATTGATGAGCTTTAATTACAGGATGGGCGAAATAGATGATAGACGTACCTACGTACGTAACGATCGGTAATTAGAATATCCGTATCAACACGTACGTATCTACGTGTATCCGATTAGGATGACGCGAGTGATGTATACGGAGCAATTTATCAGGCACGGAGAGGTGCCCTTTTTTAAATATATATATATACATATATGTATGTACATAATATGTAACAGATAGAATGTACATAATGATATACATATATATACACACACACATTCAGATACATGCACACACACACACACACGCACACATGCACACACACTGTTTGAAGACGAATGTGACGGCGTTTTCTCACCAGCGCGCGATCAGCTCGTCGCCGGTAGGAACTCGCATCGCGCGCGGTCTTTACTTATCTTACTTTCGTGCCGAGAGCTAAAGTCGACCAGAAATCTCGCGTCCTGTCGGCGGCGATTCCTATAAACTTTCGCGTCGCGGGTCGTTAAAATTCTTAATTGCTAGTTATTTAATAGAGGGCGAGAAATGACGATCGGCGAAACGTGAGACGTGATGCGCGGGCTGCGACGAGAACAGGGATAGGGTAGAAGAATAACAAGTACTCGAGGGAGAAGAGAGACCGGATGGGGCCTGGGGTGAGGGCGGGAAAAGAGAGAAATAGAAAAATTCAAGAAACACGCGACGTATACCACTAGAGGTAATTCAACACACGATAATAATAACGTCGGGAGCAAAGAGCCGTAACGAGAAAGTAGCCAATACGCGCCTCGACAAACCTCCACCCGCCGCGTTCTACCCCGAACACGCGAGGACGTTTGCGGACGAGAATTCGCAAACATGACGAATTCAATTCCGGTTCGTGACATCGAGCGATGTTATCATTCGCGTCCGGACAAGTCTAGGGCCGATCTTCGAAGGCGAGACGCGAAACGACTAAAGAACGAGATCTCTCTTACGGCGAGACGAGGCTGACTGACGCTCGCTAAATCCACCGATGGTTTAACGGTCTGTCTAACGGTCAGATATTAATTACCCTATCGCTACGTGAAGTCTCGTCAGTCTTAGTCGAGAAAAAGCCGAAGAGAGTCGCAATCAACGGAGCGAGGAAAGGTGGCTGTCTTTCTCTCTCTCTAAGTAACAATCAGAACGCCGCGAGGTGGCTAATTCCGCCTCTAATGTCACCACGAAGAACGATTAACCGTGTATGAATATAAACAAGGGAGGAAAAAAAACCACAACCACGAGCCTCGGCAGTTTGAATCCTTCTCGCTCGAAGCCCGGTCCTCGAAAGGTTTCGCGCTTCCGCCGTACAATATACAGTATATCACCAAACCAGTGACGCTTCTCAATGATAACAGTAATACTAACAAGTAACGATGACGATGATAATAATAATAATAATAATAGTAATAATATATTATCAATAACAATAATTTATTATCGTCCGCAGCGACGACGCGTCCATCTGTGCGCTCTTCTTCACGAAAAAAAATATATATATAATATGTGTATATATATATATATATATAACTATGTATTTTTATATGTAGAATATCTCTCCTCTGTTATGTATCATCGCATGCGCGACGGATATTTACAATAATTACTTAACTCTCGCGAGATTACTGGATTCCTCGGTGGCGTAAGTTTCGTGCATGTCCGGAGGCGAACCTTCCCCGCTTCGTGATTCCTTCTCGCACGAGCCGCTCTCCTGATGGCTCACTTTTCGCGATAATCTCCTTTGTTTGCGCACGGAGATTCGAAAAAGAAAGGAAAGAAAAAAAGTCTCTTCCAAGGTGGTACTTCGCAAAGTTAACTTCTGCCCGGCTTTCGCGGGGGGGTAGGGTGGCTCGTGCGAAAGGAGCTTCAACGCCGTGCACCGGTGCATTATCAGCTCACAGGCACAATTAACTCGCATCACGCGCGAGCGTGAAGCATCTCGTCGCGGCGGCCTCCAGTCGCGAAAGTTACGTCACTGCTCGAAACCGTCGTCGCTTCTCGTTTCGTTTCCGCAGAGGCACCACTCGTCAATTCACTCCGAGGAGTCGAACGACCCCTCTGGTCAACCCTCTCCTTCGTTCCCACCGTCCGGCTGCCTCCGACGTGCGTCTTCGTCATGCGATGATTGTCGGATGAATCGCGTACGCAGGATGTGCAGCGGCGAATTGCATCCCCGAAGGATTCACGGAGACCCAGAACGGCGCGAGTAGGTTTCTTCGTTCCTCGTTCGTTCTGCGCGATAAGAACAGAGACACACGCACATACCCACACACATACACACACACACACACACACACACACACACAATTGTTCACTCTCTCTCTTTCTAGCATATACAGGACTCTCTCTCTTTTTCGCGACTGTCCGCAGGATAAACGCGAGCGCGCGCGGACGGACGGTGGCATCATTGAGCGTTCCAGGTACGAGTGACGGTCTTTTTTCTCGTCGAACCGGACGTTCCAAGCTACGGAGGATTCCGTCGTTCGTGGCTGATAGGGGAGAGAGAGACCGGGTACCTAATCTCCGCGTGTGATTAGGTACTTAATCTACGCGGGTTCTCTCATATCGCGGGCAGGATACGGCGTCTTGGAAGCTAAGGGGGTTCCCGATAAAGGGGCCGTTTTTTCAACCCGGAAGGTTGATCGCTTCTGACGATACAATTTGCTTTTATGGAAGATGTAAAAGAATTTCAAGGCAACAATCTTCACTATCGGATAAAAGTCCATTAACCATGTCGCAATAACGTGATGGATCGATAGCTTCCACTTTTAGAAACAGACTAGTCAGCTTTGCGTATACATATGTTGAGAGACGTGGATTTCTTCAACGTCGTTAACTTTCCTTCGATCGAAAATGTAGATTATTGCCTTTATTTGCCCGTATAGTCGAGGACACGACCGTCGAGTTTGTTAGGTGGAAGAACGTACCGCCAAAGCGAGATCTTCACATCGGGAAAAACAGACAGAATAGGAAAGAAGAAAAATGTGAGAAGAAAGAGAAAAATAGAGAAGAGAAAGCGGTAGAACGCCATATCGGTAAAGAGGCGCGGAAAGAGGTAGGAAGAAAAATAGCGAGAAAAATAGCGCGCCTGAAAATGGTTGAGAGAAAAGGGTGAAAAAGAGACAATGAGATGAAACGAATGCAAACCTAAATACGTTAAAAGCGAACGCTTAAATTTGTCTTTTTTTTTCTATTAATAAGATCCTCGAGAAGATCGATTGACTTTTTCAATTATGCATCAAGTACGATCTTACTCTGAAAATCTCGCTCGAAGAGCCTGTCTCAGGCAAGTTGTCTTGATTATTTACTTTCGGAATACTTTCGGAAGCATGAGCGATGTGATCGATTGACAGTTACTTGGATTTAGGAAAGGGCCACGTGGCCGTTAGACTGCATTATGTGCGTTAACACGCCCCCGAGGCGTTAGGGGTTAAAAGGGGACTACAAGGCAGCGCTCCTCTACTTTCTCGCGATCAGTTATGTCGCGTCGTTCCTCGCTCGGGTAGGAAACTAAAGCTGAATTGCACCGACGGTTTGAGTCAGCTAATCCTTTGCCTCTATCTAATACAAGGTGTTAAATGAAAGAAGAATCTCTATCGATTCCTTCCAATTATTCCAGGCTTCGACATCAGTTTTTTTTTTTCAGAAAAAAAGTAATCATTTAAAGAAAAATATTGATTTATAGTCATTCTTAAAAAATCGATTATTTTTAATATCGATATTAACATCGATAAAAATAACCTGGGTTCGTAATAAAATACTCAAGAGCCTCTTTCCATAAATTTCACGGATGCAACTGCAAATGACACTTTGCATAGACAGAGGGAGGAGGGTGGCACAACAGAGATTAGCGCTAACCGACCTTGGCGCAATTGGCTTTAAGAAGGCACAGTCGTTGAATTAAGAACATTAATATGCGGCTCCAGACACCGAAGACGAAGAGTTTCCCAAAGCCGTTCGTTCGCTTCGCTTTCGTCGGCCTCGGGAACGACGACCTCGACATGAACGACCCCTCGTGCGCAGAGGGATCTTGCGGAGAGGGAGAAGAGAAGATGGGAAAGAATGAAAGTAGCGGCGGCGAGGCGGTGCAGCGTGTCTACTCAGCGATCGGGGAAGTCCCGGGCGCGGGGGGAGTCACCGAACTGCAGGTTGGCAGGTAGCTAAGTGGTTATCGAGTGCGTTGCTACTGCTGTTGCTGCTGCTGTTGTTATTAAAGCGCTCTACGGAGCACAAGCGCGCGCCGGTTATTTCACGCTTTTATTCGTTCGTCTTTGCATCTTTTTATTTTCTTTTGTTCGGGTTTTTTTTTTTAAATTTTCGGGTTGAGCCTCGCGCGCTCGGTGGCGGCGGCGACGGAGTGTGGGATCACGCCTGTCGACGACCCACTCATTTACTGGGCCCACTTGTCGACGACCACCTCATTTACTGCAACATAACACACACGAGAACGATTAACGAGTAGCGGAGACCTAATTGGCGAACTAAAGGAGAAAAAAAAAGTTGAACGGCCGGCTGTTTTAGCAGCGCTCTCGACACTGCGTCGGCATCATCTCTCGATTTCGGCGGTCTGAAACGGATCGGTCCTCGGATTAATCGGACTAACTAGGTGCGACATGCTCGAACGAATGTACGGATTTCCTTTGTAGAAAGGAATGGTCACGAGATCGATGTAGTTTTGAATTGACGTTAGTTGACTGACGTCATGTAATTATTCCTTTTTGTACAAGAATATTGCGACGCGTCTCTCGCTGCTGTTGTGGAGCAGCTATCCTTTCGACAATGGAGCAGTGATGAATATAAATAAAATAACAGCCTTTGACGCGATTCGATTAAGATCAATATCCTTATTTGCTTATCATCACAATCATCGTTTGAAACCTACTGGCGCATAATAACACGAGCAATAATATCAAACAAATAAGGTGGATGAGGTCTTACGCGACTGCAATTAATACTCTGATCGTCGTAAAACTACTCGTACATTCGTTCTCTTTTCTATCTCTTGGTCATCTCGCGGGAGATCGATCTTGGATGCCGATCGCCACGCAGACGAACGTGAGCGTGCCCATGCGTGCGTGGACCGGTGGTGCTTATTGCGGAGCGTGTTGTGTGTCGGTGGGGTGGGGTATACTTTGGTTTCATTCGGAAAATATTCGGTTTTGTTTTTTAAATGAAGACGTCTCCAGTCCCTTCGAGCAGCTCGAGAGTGTTATGTGCTGTTGGTCGCCGATTTCTCGGCTGTGGCCGATTAGGTGTCTCTCAGATTCGCCCTACATCCCCTCGAGCTTTATTTCACCGCCGGTGCCACTGCAATCATACGAGGGTAACATCGATTATTTCACCACACGCCAAGTCACCATCGCTGGCTCAGCTACGGCAAGCCACGCGCCTCTCGTCCAACTCTACGGAGCGGGATGCAGCTGCTAGTCGAAGCCTTGACAATGGCGACAATGGTGTTAGCGCAGCTAAGTATGAGCAACACGCTTGATCGCAAGAGATCAAGTATTATAATATATCATGACAAGCATATATGTGTATGTATGTGTATGATGTGTGTATATAGGTGTGTGATATATATAAGTAGATATATTACAATAAATCTTTGAACGAAATATTTGTTATACATACAGATCGTACACAAATGAATGGAATGTAATACATGTAATTACAGTCAGTATAAGAGCTATTAAAAAGCGAAGATTCCATTTCATGTGGTTGAAATGTGCGCGCGCGTATTGTAGAACAGAAGAAGGTCCACAATTCCCTGAGTTTCTTTTCGGAATGTACAATACATTTCATAAACAAATATATACATTATGTGATAAAAAGGAAGTCGCAGTTTCTTTCATCGACAAACTGAAGAAATAATTGGGGAAGAAAGAAATTGCTACCTCCCCCATAAGCCGCTTGTTTGCGAAATGCAGTTCGTGAACGGTGTGTATGTCATGTTACAGAGCGTACAGCTAAACGTTAATCTCGTTAGTCTTAAAATTGACAAATTCAATATTACCTGTGTCGTCCGTGCGCACGTCCGTAGATCGTCCTCGAAGATCGCTCTCTCCGTGACTGTACAGTTTGGCACACCAGCAGGCAGGAGGAAGTTAACAAGAAGGGGTTGGGTGTCGAGGTCGCGCGATGTGTCGAGGGTGTGTTTTCAGTATCCTCGATTTTAGGACTCATTCCGGGTCGACACGACAGTTATCACATCGGTCTTTTTCCAGTGAACACATGCAAAAACTTCAAACAACAAATCTCGAGAGGATCGGGGGAGAGAAACAGGACACACCAGTAGTCATAGTAGAGATAATAGAAAAATTCGTCGTAGACGCAATTATGTTGAGAAGTTTTGGCATCATGTAGTGTGTTTCCTCGAAATCTTGTCTCCACATACACAGTGCGATGGTGGTGAGATGTACAAGATGATGCCCAAGTTCTTGAGAACCTTTCGATTTGTTATGTTGTAAAATCACAAGGGTTATACAAGCAGAGAGCTGCCTTAATCATTGAATAAGTGGGCCACAGTGCACCGTTTATTCATCGTTTCATTATATTAAAAAATTAAATGTTTTCTTGATACATATTACATATTTTGGAATTATTGCATATTTAATTTAGTTGAATAACGATTGCTGAGTGGAATTCCATTTCAACCTACATATATAACTTTAAAAATATATCGTCTCGAAACTTTTGATCTCACTTTATTATTTATGAAGAAAAAGAAACTACGAATAAAATGGGAATTTTATTTCCCTCCTGAATTTCAAATGTACATTCAGTAACTCTGTAATCTCATGTAACTCTCTGGCCCACCAGCTGTCTGAATGTCTTAAGCCAGCTACGGTTACAATGAACATTCGGAATGTGGTAGGGTGGATAACAGACAACGAGAGAGAAAAAGTCGAAAAGTAGGTTTAGGCGGGGATAAACTGAACCGAACGCCTATTACGACATTGATCGTACTAAGTGCTCGATTTTTTTTCCGATGACGGATAGCCGTCGGATTTTAAGCGAGAATTATTGCTTCGATTAGTAGGCTAATTGTCGGAGAATCGAGAAACGCATTAGTAACACATGATTCTTTTATTATAACAAGTAATGCATTATATATCATTCCATCGTCATATTCTCTCACTTGTTATAATGTCGCTCCACGAATTCAAATTGAATACACGACAAAGGCAAATCGGACGATAAATAAAACAAAATTGCGAACGCCAACACGGAGAAATGGCGCGGTAATTACATGATAACGTAATGTTGTACTTATCGTATATGCATAGACTGGATCGTAACACGCGCAACAATCGGATTCGTGTATACAATTTCTCTTTATTCCTTCTATTTGTAATATTTCCGTCTCTACGAAGATTTCATACCCGGAATTATGTTCCCGGTTAGTCTTTCGCCGCGGAGCGCGTCCGCGGCGAGTGTATACTCGAAGTCACTCGATGATAGTATTTCATAAGTTATTAATATTACTTCAATTATCGTTAGAGAAATAGGTACTTCCTGAAGGAAACGACGCGATCAGTAGTCTCATCATCGTTGGACACTGCGATTGTCAACGTCACACAAAGATCAATGAAAAAATGTCTAATGATGAGCTAATTAACTCTCAGCGTACACGTACAGTTTATTTTATGAAAATCAATAAATTATAATTAATAAATAATATGCGAAGAGATAAGATAATTGTAAATTATTTCCTTTTATATAGTGTTATGTATTAATGATAAGATTTCCACTTTTCGTTCGCATCGATATTTGCGTGACGTGCAGTATACTTTCGTCGTGATGGCACTACCCCGTCATTCTCGGTCAACATATAATACAATGCACATTCAAGTACTTACAGATACATCGTGGACGAAGTTGGAGATTCGGATGCGAGGGAGCAATAAGCGACGAATCCCGAAAAAAGAAATTTACGAGATACGAGTGCGTAATCGCGTCAATAAGAAAAAAAGAAAGTAATGTCCTGTTTCTTAAATTTAATTACAGATCTGCATCTCTCTATTCATATTCTCACCAAGATTGCCGACTTTCAAATATAACGATTCAGAGCGGTTTTTCTTCGCGCATTTTCGAGATCCGTCGCTCGAGAGTCGTCTTGCATCCGTACTCCCCGATTAATTTCGTCGAACTTATTGAGCGTCATAGAGAACTGCATTACTCTTCGCACCGGCATTGATCCTCGCGCGCGAGCGTACCTGTGCTCCGGTAACCATGCCAATTACTAGATCACGCTCCCGAACACCGAATGAACAGCGCATCCATTGCTCTGCGTCACAGTGAGTAAACATGATAAGTGGCAAGTGTTACGGGTTGCCTCGGGATTCGGAGATTATCTCTGAAGAAATTCGAAGCTCGGTCTAAACATCTCAATAAACATTTATTTGAGAAACTCTACGATTGCGAAAACGGATCCTTTCCAGGCGATAATTAAAAATTACGTTTCCCAGTTCATTATCTTGCTATTGAAACACGAAATTCAATTACGAATGGATTTTCTTTCAAGTGACGTTGAAGGCAAAGATCACATCGACACAGGTCACATCGATCGCAGGGACACAAGGCCGGTAGCTTTCTCATTATCTCGCGCTAAAAATTAAACTGCGAAACGAAACACTACTCGAGACACAAGTTCGTCAGTGCGATAGCGCTAACTCGTTCGGTCTGATTAAGTTTTAATTATGCCCATACCAAAGTATCACGCCTTAACCGTTAACTAATTAATTAATTAATTAATTATATTACAATGTCGCACCGCGCGACCGCGGCCGATTCCTGAACCGCCAAAGGTGTGGCGCAATTAAATTATCCTGTGTCGCGCACCGAAGAAAAAAACAAGAAGAAAACGCAGCGGAAACGCATCCACTTCTCTCCGGAACACATCGTCAGTCTTGTTACGTTTACACGTGTTTTGCGGAGAAGCGTCTCGCGCGCTGCGTTTCTCGCGCGCTGAATCGCGAACGGCCGAATCACGGCGATCTCTACGAAGATCTGGATGACATCCTGGATCGTGCGCTACCGACGCAAGCGTGAACCGCTTGAATTCGCCGTCTCTCACGTGACGATATATCGCTCTCTGCCGATTATTTCTTTTTTTTTTCTGATCAAACGTGGCAGGGAGAAATTAGAAATATCGTTTCGCAAGAGATAATAGTTTTACGTAAGCAAACGGGAAGAGAGAATCGAGAAGTTGCAGTCTCTATTAGAACTTTATCGATTTCAGTCTTCCTCTCTTAATTAGCGGTCACTCCCACCGGCAGGATACGCTCCAAGGGATGAACTGACTAAGCAGCCAGATATATCGAAAGCCCACGTACTCGTGACGACACCGATTATTCGTTTCGTTATGTGGCTAAGGCAGTGACCGAATTCGCGTTCACTCGCGTTCACTCGAGACGTAATCTCGACTAATTATGGACTAAATTTGCTCCCAATACAAAAATTCGGAGGATCGGCAATCATCATTTGAGACCGTTGAAAATGAGAAAATAAACGCGAAGAAGAGGGATCCCTTGTACACGTGAACGAATGACTTTTTAATAATAAAAATATTATGATTCAGTGGCCGCCGATCCTTAACGAAATTCTGTACGTGAAAAAGCCACTAGTTAAATTTTCTCCTACTTATGCTTTTAGCACACTATCTCTCAGATTTCTTCGTTATCGATAAAAGAATTGATTTCTTCGCTATTAACTCAGTTAATTAAATTAAATTGTTAAAGCGTTTTAAATAAAATTTTAAATATTTTTCATCATTTTAAATAACTTACAAGATTGGATCAAGAGCGAAATATGATTTTTCTTCTCTTCTAGTTTGAAAAAGAAACTAAACATGAAAAAATTTTCGGAAGCCAAGAATAGAAAATACAGATGCGCGCAACTATCACTAAATCATCATCAAGGACAAATTTATTCTTTTTAAAAATCTATGCGTCGTTTAATTGATTCTATGATTAATGTAACTAGCTCGATATCACTATTGATAAAAACGGATAATTAATCCCGATGATGAGTCTGTTTGCGTTCGGAACACTGCTCAGATATTAACAAGAACGAACGCAGCACTAAAAAATCTATGGACTGCCCCCTCAGTTTCGAGCGTACGAGAGAGAAGTAATGAGGTTAATTATTTTCTCTGCTTAACGATTGCCTTATCTTACACTTACGAGCCTTTGCAGTCCATATCCGGAAATTAGCAAATCTGTTGCATTGCGTAAATCTTTCAAATGTATAAATTACACGTATGGGTTATAGTACACATAATAGGGAGACAGATGTGTTCGCGAGCCAATGCGAGAAATTAGAAAAAAACTCTGCCGTGTCAATCGCGATTAGTCTTCATTAATTTTGTGACAATCTGTGACTATCATTTAATCTATAAATATCGATTATTTACAAAATTTTAATAGGAAAATCTCTGATAGAGAAATAATTCACAAAGATATTCGACAAAAATAAAGTTTACATTTAAATATATATCTTAAGAATATAACTTGACATAAATATGAAAGATACGCAAAGTGTAAAGTTAAAATGATATTTGATCGCATTGGTCGCAATGATCGGCACAGCAGAGGATAGTAAATGACAAGAATAGATTACAACAAGAAAGGATCTTACGAAAACGTGCGGTGTTAATTGTACCGTGCATGCATTAATATCTACGGAAGGGAAGACACGGTATGCAGAATACAATGAGATCCGTTAGTGCGAAGTCCTCGCATTTCCTTGAAATTTCAGCAAACGCTCAGACAGCTCCGGTTCTGACTTCAGAGTAGAAACAGGCACACCAGACACTAAGAATTCATTAATAAAAGTGATTTATAACAAGCAACATTAAAAGCAACGGAAAAGAAATGTGTAAATGAAATTATAAGTTAATCGCGAACCGACAATCGAATGCTGTGCTAATTTGTTGCGTGCGTGCATTAAATTGGGTGTGAAAATAAAATCAGGAGACAAATATAATACTACTACTGTCCGTTCTACCTGTGTTTCCGCCAAATGTTTTATTGTCTTCGTTGTGTGTAAACGTGCGTATTACTCTATAAAAATGATACGTCGCAAATGCGCTAAAATAGAAGTTTCTACCCCCAATATTAACGGGCGAACTACTTTGTACTTTCCAAATCGACCAAAATCCAATAATACGCTTTAAACATGCAGATATAAAAGTTTATGTTATAACATTATTGATCGGCGAGAAACACAGACGGAAGGCATGCATAAATTAATGTGGGTTTCAATTGTATTATTGTACTATTAGGAGTTGCTACAGTTACCAGATAATTTGTGTACTGCTAATTATATCGAAATGTGCATAAAGAAAAAAAATATATAAATAATAGTGCAACAAAAAAAGGAGGAGGATTGGGACGTCGAACATATCGGAAATATCTATATCGAAAAGAACATCTATAAACAGTTTCGTGTTTGTTGCAGAGGAAATTCAATGTTCAAAAGGCACTCGTAGAAAATAATTTAACGATCACAATCTTTGATTTACGACGGGGTCTCTCTTAGATCACTCGATGCCACTCGAAACCCGTGATCGTTGTGAGCGACGTCAGGGTACGGTGTGTGATGCGGGCATGGTGGGCCTTGGTGGCATATTTCATATATCGTACTAACACCATGCACAACAGTCAAACTTGTTAAAATCTCACTTGAACGCACTCTGTTAATAACTTATCTCGCGCCTTCCCGCGTCACGGTGGGAAGAGCTTCGGTTAAATGCAAATTGCGAGTCCAAGGATTTAGTCGCGGATGCTTTTCCATAGGAAAAAAACATCGTCTGCTAGACTAATATTATTATTTCACGGACGTTCTATATGGGACAGATAAACAACAGTCCAAAGAACACAGCCCACATTAGAACGATCCAATGCACGGTGTAAATTGGATTCTCACCGTCTGTGATCTTTCTGGCAATGAACTTCAAGGTTTCGTCGAGAAGTACCACTGGAATGGAGAACTTCATAACGGTAAGCCATTCCTCACATGTTAGCGGGGTCACTTGGAATACGGACTGAAACAAAATAATTAACAGTGCTTACAAACTTTTGCATTTTAAATTGAAATAGTGTTACTTCTCGGCTTTTCGCTTCTCTGCAGTCCTGATGTAAAAAATGTTTACTTACCGAAAGAACATCGACGTACAGGATGACGAAATGGAGTGTGAAAGAAAGAGCCATGGATGCGATAAGCCACATGTTGGACCAAGGCGGCATGGTGATGAGCGATTGATTCTCAGACAAGCTACAGAAAAATGTAGATTTTATTATAATATTGAAATCGTTATTCTTATGCAAAATATATGACGAATGTTTTTTTACCTGTTCATGGCATTTAACATTTCAATAGTAACCAACACAGAGAGAGCCATAGTCATGGGGTGAGGATCAGCAAAGATCTTGCAGTTAATACCCTTGAATTCGCTTCCACCACCAATACATGCCAAGTGATGAGTCTATATTTTGTGTAAATGAATGTTAATTAGAGAATAACAACTTAAATCTTCAAATAATTCTAAATATAAGCAATGTGAATTTTTGTCAAAACATACCACTTGGTAGTAGTTCAATTGAGGACCATTTGGACTGTACATGAACCACCAAGCAGCCGAACCGACAGTGGCAGCGCCTACATATCCACCAATAGCCAAGTAGCGGAAAAATAGCCATCCAGAAATCAGAGATTCGTCAGCTTTGCGAGGAGGCTTTAAAAAAAGAAGAATGTATGTGTCAATCAAGTTTATCAAGTTTAATGACATGGCGATGCGCATCTCTTTAATTATTAAATTACTTTGCTCATAATGTCCAAGTCGGGTGGGTTGAAACCGAGCGCAGTGGCTGGAAGACCATCAGTGACTAAATTGACCCAAAGAAGTTGAACCGGAATCAGTGCTTCGGGAAGACCGAGAGCGGCAGTCAAGAATATACTGTAAAATAAATAAGCACGGATATAAGAGTTCAAGTCTTTCTTTTATTTTTTTTCCTCTCTCATTGTATTCATGTGTATATTTCGTAAGTACCTGACGACTTCGCCGATGTTGGAAGAAATTAGATAACGGATAAATTGTTTCATGTTATTGTAAATAGCACGGCCTTCCTCTACAGCGGCTACGATGGAAGAGAAATTGTCATCTGCCAACACCATCTCCGAAGCCGATTTCGCGACAGCAGTACCCGAACCCATAGCGATACCAATTTCAGCCTTTTTCAAGGCAGGGGCATCGTTCACACCATCACCAGTCTGTATGAGTAAAACAATGGAAAATTATTTTGTAATCTCTAAATAAATTCTTTTATAATAAATATTGATTTCACATTAAAGTAATAAATGTTTGATAATTTAATGCCAAAACAATCGCTTGTTAAGCAAAAGGGTTTGATTCCAGGAATTGTTACTCTACATATATAATAAGAATTTTCCTTTTATATAATAGAAATAAAATATTCAAGCAAATACTAAATTCTAAACTAATTAACTTACCATAGCAGAAATTTCATTCATGCCTTGCAAATACTCCACAATCTTCGACTTATGAGCCGGTTCTACGCGAGAGAAGAGCCGAGCTCTGGCGCAAGCCGCTTTCTGTTCCGACGTCGGTAGATCGTCGAATTCACGTCCAGAGTACGACTTGCCAGTGGTGTCTTCGTCCTCACCAAAAACTCCAATACGTCGACAGATAGCTTCAGCAGTGGCCTTGTTATCGCCGGTGATAACGATTACACGAATACCAGCGGCGCGGCACCTAGCAATCGAATCAAATACTTCTTTGCGAGGCGGATCAAGCATGCCCACCACACCCACGAACGTGAGATCTTTCTCGTATGTGTAGAATTTAGTGGAATCGCCCAGATCCATATCGTCGGGCTTCATCGGATGATCAGCAGCAGCGAGAGCGAGACAGCGCAGAGTATCCCTACCGGTTCCGTATTGACGAGTCAAATCCAGGATGCGGTTTTTGAGGGTCGAAGTAAGAGGGACCTTATGACCACCAACGCGACAATGCGTGCACCTATCTAATACACCTTCTGGCGCACCCTTGACGAACAGCTTCGGTCCAGTTCCCAGTTTCGATGATTTCAGAGGCACACAGTACGACGACATGGACTTGCGATCACGCGAGAACTCCAGAGTGAATTCCTTCTTCCACTTCGTTTCCATATCTTGCCTAACAACAATGGCACCAGCTCGGCGATCCAGACTGCTCTTCGGGACTCCGAATGGATTTATTTTTTCGGCAAGAACGATCAGAGCAGTCTCCGTAGCTTCGCCGACCTTCTCGAATGCTTGCTTGAACTCGTTGAAGTCGATAGCAGAATCGTTGCACATGATGCAGATTGTACTAATCTCGTGTAATGTTTCATAATCTTGTCCCTTAATCTTCTGCCCTCTCAAGAAGATTTCACCGATAGGTTCATAAGTTGAGCCAGTGATTTCAAATTCGTGGAAGGAGCTATCGTTACCGTCAATCTTGTCGAAGATGAACATTCTGTAAATGTTGAAATATTCAAAATTTCGTGTGAACTAATATTTTTATTCAAATATACAATCAAGAAAGAAAAAAAATCTTTATTTTGTGTTTATTAAAGATTCAAGTCAAATCTACGTTATGCTAATTTTGTTTGTTTAATCATCTTACCGGCTAACGGACATCTGATTAGTCGTCAGAGTGCCAGTTTTATCCGAGCAAATGACGGATGTACAACCTAGAGTCTCTACGGACGGCAAAGATCGTACAATGGCGTTCTTTTTGGCCATACGCCTAGTGCCCAGGGCCAAGCAAGTTGTGATTACAGCTGGCAAGCCTTCGGGAATAGCAGCTACGGCGAGAGCGACGGCAATCTTGAAGTAATAAATGGCACCTTTAATCCAAGAACCACCGTGAGCCGGATCGTTGAAGTGGCCAATGTTGATAGCCCACACGGCAACGCAAATCACAGAGATAACTTTCGACAGTTGCTCGCCAAATTCGTCCAACTTTTGTTGCAATGGCGTTTTGATCTCCTCAGTCTCCGACATCTCCGTACGGATCTTACCGATGGCCGTATTCAAGCCGGTTCCAATAACGACACCACGAGCCTTTCCGGCGGCGACATTGGTACCAGAGAACAAGATGTTCTTCTTATCCTAGAGAAAGAATAAAACAGAATTTACATTAACAAACGTTCTCAAACGTTACATAATCGAATGACCACATGAATAAATTATGCAAACCCTATGAATAAAAGTTTTTATTTACAATTTTTTTCGAATATGAACTTTCATTTCAAAGATGTGTCGTTGATATTTGAGAGATAATGTTTGAGAAAAAGTAGCGGAAATGTTTTTATGTAGCTTTACCTGATTGACAGCGCGTGGGTCGGGTATAGCGTCGGTGTGCTTGATCACGGACACCGATTCCCCAGTCAGAATGGACTGGTCGATCCTGAGGGTAGTCGAGAAGATTTTAGACAGACGGATATCGGCTGGAATCTTGTCGCCGACCGACACCTCCACAATATCGCCGGGCACAATCTCTTTGGCCCGAATCCTCTGTACACCAGATTTGTCCCCTCGCACAACTTTACCCATCTCGGGTTCGTACTCCTTGAGCGCCTCGATCGCAGACTCGGCATTTCGTTCTTGCCAGACACCGACCACGGCGTTGGCGATGAGGATGAGCAGGATGACGAAGGGTTCGACGAAGGCCGTGAACGCATCCTCGTGCTCTTCAAATAAGGCTAATACCTGATGAAAAATAGATCAACTAAATTAAAGAGACTTAAAGAATTGAGAAATTTATAATACATTAAGCCTATGTTTTTCAGCGGATTGTTGAATGATTCAACATCTTTTCGTTAACATTGCCGCCTTTAAGTAAATTTAGGTAACAGTTAAAATTTCATAGGAAATAAACTCCAAAAATGAGAAAAATATTTAAAAATTAGTGAGAAAATATAAACAATTTTCTCTCTTAATTATCGCTACAATGTTAACTAATATATTTCAGCAAGTACAATAAACATGTTAAAAAATTAAAGATAACTTTTTTAAGACATACATGTATTGTTAAAAAACTTTCTTTTCTCTAAGCTGTTACATCTAGGGATAAGCCGCATATTTAATTTCTACAATTTATAGATCAAACTCCATAGTGAATGTTATATATTTCTCTTATGCGCTTAGAGAAAATCAGATCACCACGGCTACTTGAAATCAATATGCTATTTTTTCACCTCTTATGGAAGATATATTTAGCCTCATTTACCCTTGAACCCCCGTAAACATATAATTACAAAGAATTACTTTTAGCGAAGCAGCATACACCGGAAAATTCGACAAAAAAAGTATAAGTAAAAGTCGAATTCATTTGGCATTATAATAATTTTCGTAAAAGATTAAATCGTAATTTTTGGTTCAAAACTGTAATTGCAAATGATAATACCAATCAATACCTAATAGACTTAATGTGCATTATTTTAGATTTTACTTCTTTTGAAGACACATTGGTTTTACAAGAAGTAGAATTGTCACGCAAATTTCTATATCAGTTTAAATTATGAGATATTATTTATAATTTTTTAATATAGTATTCAATCACGTTATATACTTACAAAAGAAATAATAGCAGCTAATAGAAGAATCTTAACTAGAAGGTCATCGAACTGTTCCAAGACGAGTTGCCAGATGGATTTTCCTGTAAGTAAAAAATAAATTAAGAATTATCGACTCGCGCAATGCATGAAATATGAAAATTAAAAATGTGAGATTTTATTAGTTTTTATATAATTCTTACATCCGAAATTCAATTTCACAAACAATAGCTTTATTATTATTCCTGAAATATATCCGATATCAACTTGAAAATTGTTACGACAAATTGGCATAAAACTTCAATATAATTCATAAATTGCAGATCTTTATTAATCTCAAATTACACTTAACCTTTTTAAATAACAATAAGTAATCAGTTTATATTATAATTGTATAAATATATCAATGTTATTAACTATTAACTATTGTTATTAACTAGAAAAAAAAACGAATCTATTAATTATAGCGTATAACGAAATCAATACTGAATGCGATTGTTAACAATACCTCATTGTTACGTGACCTTGCATTATTATACTAAGCAACATAATAACATGCGTTCGTGAATAATACCTTTCAACGATATAGTTTTATGTCTTAGAAAAAAATTTTTTTTAGTAAAAATCACGAAGCCATTACGATAAAATTATTTAAAAAAATTGTTCTTTTATTTTTTGTGGTACAATAAAAATATATTTGTTAATAATTTCATAAAGTCCATTTATACTAATATAGATTAACTTTAATTTCGTTTTATTTACTCTTTATCTTTTTCTAGTTTTTAAGAATTAGAGATAAAGACAGAGAGAGAGAGAGAGGAGGGGGGGGGAGAGAGAGAGAGAGAGAGAGAGAGGAGAGTAAATTAAACTAAAGTCAAAGTTAATTTATATTGGTAGGAATAAACATTGATATCATAAGTATTTTTTTATTTTTTTCACGAAAGTTATTCATCTTTATATCTCCAGTTTACTAAAGCAACTGAAAGATTAAAGCTGTTGCAATTCCAATGCGATATCTATATGCACTAGTCTATAGATCCTAGTTTAATCGAAAGCAACATGTGTTTTATGTACACGAGGAGCTAATTTGGTTTCATAAGAACAGATTTTCGCAAGCAGATCTCATTTGTACGTGTCAAATACGCCATCGAAGAAACATTCTAATATATGCGTTAAGAAAAAAAATTATTAAGTAGTCAGGGGCAAGCCCTGGATGTCCTTGATGGTTGTCGCCTTTTGTCTACACACGACGATTGACGTCATTGCTCCATAGTTGACGATTTCATTAATTGTAATTTACAGCAGCCGCTAAACAGACGAAAATTTGATTGCAATTGTTAATTAGTCTTTCTCCATTTCTTCCCATTTTCGTCGCACCATTCTGCTTTCATCGAATTCATAGATCACATGTTCTTTCTCCTTCTTTAAAGGCATTATGAATTTTTACATTTGAAAAGTGCAAACAAAGAAATAGAATTTTGATGGTAAAATAATAATTCTCTGTAACAAGGCCTAACATTTTTAAAATAAAAGATCCAATAATAATTCATTCCTAGCAAAATTAGATTAAGTAATAATAAATAAAATATATACCGATAAAACTCGAAAGTTGAAATGATTCATTTAAAAGTCAAAAGAAGATATACTTGCAAGTCAATAAAAAATAATTTATGAATATAATCATCAAGGACTTTTTCAAAGGTTTAACTGAACAATGAACAAAAATAGCCGCAGTTTTACATTAAAAATTATTCGTAGTCGAATAAATGTAAAATATCAGAGCAACGTAAAAATCATGAATATGAATTGGATACTTATATTAACGATAAAATATTTTTAATTGAAATACCTGTATGCTCTTGCACTTACAACAGTCAACATTTAATTTAGCAGGATCGATAAAATAAAAATTTAAACAGCTAAATACAGAGTAATTGCTTGAAACGGAGCACAAAAAATATACTTTAAAATTCAAGAGAACCCAAAGCCATGTAACTCTACTCTCAGTACCTTATAAGTTACGTAAATTTAATCATTATTAATTCTATAAATTGCAAGAACTATACATATATACATATATACTTATAAAAAATTCCTATACACACACGAAATTATCGTATCAAAACCACTTTTTATGTTTTAGCGCACGCTTTCCGATAACGTAAACATGTAACACGTATACATTTCGTTACATAAATTGCACGTAATATCATAGTGCACATTCCACCGCGTCTCGGAAATTAATGTCATGGTATGACGTGCCGCACAAGTGCTGCAGACCAGCACACATTTCTCCTCTCTTCCCTCCTTACTCTCTCACCCACGTGCATACGTGCAACATGCTTCATTACCGGATTCAGCGTGCGACAATAGGCGTTGTCAATCGGCCGATAGAGCGTGGCGTACCCAGAGACCGCGCGCATATGTGTAATGGACGGAGCGCGACAACGATTACAGGCAGTTGTGCGTTCGTAACCGGCCGCGCGATTAATTTACAACAGGAATCTCATTAATACGACCTTGATCGCGCTCTCCTCCAACGCGTTTCAGATTATATAAACGACAATAACGAAGAAATAAAGAAATATAGCGTGTCTGACTTTCGCTCCGAGGAAAAGAGCGTGCCTATTACGTATTTCCCTCTCATTTATTGTATACGCGAACTCTTGCTCTAAGTCCGCAAAGAAAGCACGTTTCGTTAGTAATCACCGTGTGCAATTTCCCGACCGAAAACGTCGGATGTCATTATTCTAGAGAGCCAAGTCTGCCGTAAGTAATGCTAATTGCCACGAGATCAAGATCGTTGATTCAAATGACAGCAATTTGGCTTGCGACGTTTATAGCTCTATTCATTCGTACGTAAAGAAAATTACTTCTGTACAAGCTTCGCAAAATATCACATATCGTATGCTTAATAAAAACCACATGTCTCTTGTTATCAGATCTAAAAGAACTTCGCTTCTACATTATCAGGATAAGTTGATGAGAACTCGACGGGATTCGGATATATTATTGCGTTCAAAGATATTAATTCAATGACGCCATAGCCTATCTTATCGACCATTTATCTTCGATAAAGCCGAAAATATTTATTATTAGCAGAACCGATTCACCGATTAATAAAATATTACACTTCGTAATAAATGCGTTTTAATAGCATATGCGGCAGGATACAATCGATCTAATTTTCACGCAATTGTCTGCTTCAGCAGAATGCATATTGATTATATGCATACGCAGCGATACAAATTGTGCGACTGCAATGGATCTAATCGTCAACGTCAACTGTCACAACGTGATGCTTTCAAGCGGACTTGACTCCGACTTAACAAAGTCAATTCCTGCAGTTCGATTTATTCGGCATGTATTTTTGGAAAACGTGAAAATTCATCTTTCGAAATTATTCGGTTTGCTTTCTTTTTTTTTAATTTCAGTTATGTTGCGCAACGAATGATAACAACGTAAGCCGCAACTGCGATGGGTCGATCCGTCACCGAAAGTCGGCGGAAAGATAGCGCGAGCCTCCGCGCGGGTCGTGTGCAATGTCGATGCAATTACGAGTCGAAGGCGACGTACGGCGCTGGGCACTGACGTCTTCCGACACGGGTAAATGGGCCAAGTGGTCCGAATATCTGGATCCTGCAAATCCCCCATGATAGTCGCGCTATATACATATATTTCCTTTTAACGTTACCATTTATCTACGTTTACTTTACATCTAGAACGTATTATCTTTGCTGTTACCTCAAATCCTTTTTTAGTTAGTTAGGTAAAAGTCATCGTGGAACAAGAACATTTTATAAAGATTGTTTGTTGTATCAGATTGGGTTTACCAATTACAAATGTTTAATTATAAAAGAAAAACATATAAAGAAAGAAACATTTATTCGAAAAGATCGAAAAACAACGAGAAAAGGAAGCTCGAAAAATCTACGCTTGATGCGACGTTCAGACTTTAATGTAAAAAACATTCGATATAAAGTGATAAATAAAAATTCTTCTTCATATTCTGTATTTATCATATTTCTTACATCTCATTTTTCATATATATGCCATTTCACGAAATATTCGTCTTTCGTTTCTTGCCTTGATTAATTGACATGTAAGGTTTCTGAATAATCCCGAGAAGTCCCCGAAGCCACAAAGACGATTTGACGCCTTTGTCTTCTGCGAGTGATTGTTCAAATCGACGTTCACATTCGCATGTGCATTCGCGAGTGCAGGCAACGTTAATTCTCAAAGCTTATGGAATTTCAGGAGCATGCACGTTGACCTACTTTGACAGCAAACACGTGGCGAGAATCTTTCTACGCAAAAGACCAACGTTTGTCGAAGCAAAATTCGGAAACTTATAAATTCTAAATAAACGTCTGATCCGAAACAACACGGCTAAAGTCATGGCTCGATATAAAGATGCGAGTTATAAGGAAAAAAGAAGATAAATTTCCGATTTATACAAACTTGTTTTGCTACATCGAAAGTAATTATATGCCAATCTGTCGTAAACCTGTTTTCTCCAACGACGTCAAAAGATAAGTTCGTCGGTACTCACCCTCCTCAGCTGGCAATTCTGCAACAAAAAAAGGAAAACATTAGAATTCGTCTCGCCTATCGAATAAAATTGACAAAGAATTAAATCGTTGTAATATTAATCGATAACTGTTGCTACAAAAAAGTATACTTTTTATCAGGTTTTAAAATAGGAAAGTTCACAAACTAACTTTTAATAACTTTATAATAATTATTAAACGCAGAATATAAAAATACCTCAGTGTTCTACATTTTCTTAATTAAACGGTCATTTTTTTAAATTAAACGGTAATTGCTCTATATGCATATGAAAATTATATACCTAAACTTAGATGTTTAAATGTCTGAAGGATTCGCTTTAAGGTGTCCTAGTTCAAATTATGCAGAAATGCGTCAAGAGAGTCTAGAATTCCATAATTTGACGTGAACAAATTGAAGGAAACCGCGAGAACGAATTTGGCGTGCAAAATGGGCGTACCTAGCGGTTCAGTTGAACGTGCAGGTGACAGTTTTTGAATGTTGGAAAGATTTATAGTAGACGATATGGAAGTTCTCTCACTATAGTGCGAGATGGATCGGAATTTTGTAGAAGCTCATTCAATATTATCAAATGTCGCTTATAATTTTGCAGAATATCGACTTCTCCAAACAGCCATCGCGAGGAAGCAAAATAGTCACTTATTTTAAGAGCTTAATTTCTAAGACATTGAGAACCATAAATTAATTTAAAGACCTATAGAACAGTTGATGTTTAAAAGTCTTTTATTAGATGCGTGCAAGATCATCGCGCGAAACTCAATAATATTAAAATTATCTAACGATATCGACTGAAATAAATTGTCGTCGTAACTCGGCGCCAAAAGGTCGTATATTTTTATCATATCCGAGAGAATCCCCAATCCAGTTTAATCCGCGAGGTCGATTACTCTTTTAAGCGTTCATTAACATCTTGAAATTGGATGTGTGGGCGATCGCGCGTGTTCTAATAGCGCCGTCCATATAAATATTTACGTATCGCGAAAAGACAGACCCTCTCGTAAGACGCCTTGCTTAGGAAAATCGTAGAAACACCATCGACCGGTATTACCAGTTATGTGCAGGTGTTCTAGATTTATCGAGTCTCCTAACTCCGACTTATTCGAAAATCGTTCGATGCGGATCTATTCTTATATATATAAATAAAATTTTCATCGGATACTGTCATTTTCCGCTGCCCTTTTCATTTGCAAAGTTACAATTCGTAGTCTCGCACAAATTAGAATTTTATTGCGTGGCATCGGCTGCTTAGAAATAAACAACGATACGTTTTATTGGAAAAGATCGAGGACGGATGCGGGGAAATACCATTCGCAACATGGAAAAGCAGACCGTCTATCGACGCGAGTGGTCTGCCTGCCTGCTCGCGATACGTGCGGAGTGACATGAGGAAAAACAGAGACACGTGGGAGTCATTGATTCGTATACTGGATCGCATAGATTTTTCCTTGAATGGCCGTCTCGCGATTGACGTGTTCAACAGAGGACACGTCGCTTCCCGTGAAACGCACATCAGCGGGCGGGCTCTGAAAGGCCGCGTGTAATTCTCGGACTCGAACAAAGCCAGTCGTGAAAGCGTTTGTCGCGCGAATAATAGCTTCAATTTCACATCGATTTGCACCGCCGCAAAACCCGTTAATTCGCACGCGAGCATTGTACCTAGTAACCTAGTATCGAGATATCCTGATATCCGAGATTGATATCCGAGATTGACTGAAAAAAAAAACAAAAAAAAAAACGATATCTCTACAGAAAAGTAGGGATCATCGTCTTCGTAGTTATAGTATCAAAATTATTTCTAACAATCGATTTTCGATAACAGAAAATCTTGTTTCCAAAAAGGAGCAGAATAACTTTCGCAAGCTGTTTTTGTATCATAAAATACAAATTGTATTTCCATAGAACTGAATGTCGGATATTTTCACGATACACGTGTACATCTCAGATCAAGGATAACGAAACTAACGTAATCAATATTGAATGCTGTAGGACAAGCGTCGAAGGTAGGAGGAACGCCTCATAGGTCTCATAGGAACACCTGGGTGCCCGCGATCCTCTCCAACGAGTGGCATCGATCGCGTTTTACGCACACTACGAATACGAGAGGTCGGCTATGGGCGGTGTCGTCACACGCTCAGGACGGAAGCAAATACGAGGCACGATCGAGGCACGATCGAAGGATAGAGGCGGGAATAGGTGCGGAAAAAGCCGGCGGGAGTTTTCCCCGCCGTGCCGCCGTGCGAGAGCGTCAGGGCTACGGATTATCACGCGACAGTGAACGGCCGCACAAAGCCGATAGAAACGCGCGGCAAACAAATCCGCCGCGCCGGTCGTGCATTGAACGGCACATTGTCGGCTCCTCTCCGCACACACCGTGTGCACGTGCTAACTTTAGCCGGTGAACTTACGTCGGGACGATTCGTGTGTAACGAAGTGGCGAGCAAGTTCCGGAGCAGGTACGCGTCCGAGTTTCGGAGAAATCAACATCGAATTACGCAATACGGGTGATTTAAAGGGGTGACTTGTGCACAGAAAGAATACTTTTGCTGTAAAGTATTTAAAAATTTAGCTAGATATAAATACAGTTTAGATACAGATCTGAAAATACTTTCGTTGCCCATTAAAGTAATTATGTAGGTTGCTAGAATGTCAAAACATTTTGCAACATCACTCATAATACCTGCATTATTTTGACGATCCAATAAAATTATTTTCAGATCTGTATCTAGCTAAATTTTAGATACTTCAGCAGGACTGTTCTTTTCATGTGTGAACAGACATTATCACTCTTCACACTGACAGCATACATTATTTATAATAAATATTTATAAATATTTATAAGTATTTTTGTGTTCTTAGATTGAACAGATCATAAATATTTATTATAAATATTATGAAAAATATTGCATAAAATGTTATTAAAATATAGACTAAATATTTATACAATATTTATCGTAATTACATTTATGATAAATATTTATGATCTGTTCAATATAAGATCATAAAAATTTTTATAAAATATTTGAATAAATATTTTAATATTTTCTAATTATTATTATAAATATATATTTTGTGAATATTTTATAAATATTGTGTGCTGTCTGGGTATTGGAGATGTGCGTGCTAAATCTCATTTCTGAAGATCTCTCTATGAAAATATCTAGTATAAAAACACATTACGACAAAAAACTAGAAAAATAATCCTAAATAAATTTAGCAAACACTGTGACGATGTCGTACCAACTCGCTAGATGGAATTTGATCAATTAGTGAACACGCACACCTTAGTCGTTTCGATCAAGATACTATAAGTTAACAAAAAACAACGTGTACATGGAAGAAAAAAATACGAGAATATTGATAAAGTATAAATGAAAAATGAGAAATTGCGCAAAATAACCAGCCTACAAGTGTTTGACAGGTTAATGGTAATAAATAAATAGTATAAGAACACAATATATTTTCTTTCTTCTTCCACGCTCGTTCCATTAGTCATTTGTGTGACAACTTGATATCAAGAATAATACACAGCTGATAAATGGCGATGATGAAAGATAAATTCCGTCGTACACGTAAAATAGATGGGGCGCGATATAATTTCCTCGCCTAAGGTCATCCGTGAAACTGATCTGCAACCGCGTTTGCGATAGAACGAAACCTCATTATGTGCACGAATGCGAGTAGCGTTAATACATGTGTCGAGTGCTTATTCGTGTGTCGCACGGCGGCACTCGAGTACAGAGAAGATAAAACAATATTGTTTGAGCATACTCGACTCAACCACTCGTAATGCGCGGAAAACTTTTCGATTATTTTGCACTCGATACCTTTAATCGTAATATTCCGTTAGATTCGCTTCACGTATTGATTTTTTTTTCAGAAATTCAGATGCAAACTGTCCAAAAAATAACATTGTCTGCTCAAAGTTTTGTACATTTTACCATGATCATAATGTATAATTTTCTGTATCATAAACAATATGATTGAATAAGAATAAATTCTCATGGCTAGTGTATTGAATTGTGCTCTTTACGTTATTATATCTAGCTATTTAAGTCATTTAAAATTTCATAATTAAATGGCATTTATTTTTTTTGCAAGTATTTAAAAAAAATTTCGATAATGTTCACTACTAATCACCAGTAGCCACCGAAAAATTAAGCACCTGTTATGATCACCATTGCAGTCTGCGTATTAATACGTTCGAAACGCTCGTTCAGACAGATTCAAGCTTGCACAGAGAGAATCAAACCTTTGTTGTTATTGTAGACGTAGAATACGTGATATGTTGTTTTTCCTGAGACCAGCATTATGCACATACGAAAATTCGAGTATGGATTTAGAACATCTTGCGCACAATATCATGTAAATGAGTCAAAGATCCAAACTTAGTATCAAAGAAAAACAACATTCTTAAGCTTCATGTAATGTTTATATCTGATGTATACAACTGTTATCTCAGGAACCAAAATTACGAATAATACAGTGAAATCAACACAAGTGTCACAAGTATTGATTTTTTTCAAAAATTTAAATGCGAATTGTCCAAGAAATAACATATTGTTTGCTCGAAGTTTTGTACATCTTACCATGATCATAATGTATAATTTTCTGTATCATAAACAATATGATTGAATAAGAATCTATTAATCAAAACTACAACATTACCTACCTAAATGACGAAAAAAATTTGTTTTGAAAAGTATTAAAGTGTCGAACAAATTGTAAAAATTTTTTTAAATAGTAAAAAACATTGCAAGACCACTCTTTAAAAGATCGAATCATGTTTGTGAATTTGGCGTTTGCATTTCCGCGGCAATAAGATTCTCGATTGCTCGCGGCCGTGTTTTTCCTGTTAAGAAACAGTGGAAGTTTTCTATCGATTGGTTAAACTACTTGGCGATATAGCGCTCGACGAAACCAAAGTAAACTTTGCTGGCGTTTGCGAGTTTCCGCTGGAAGTTTTCGCCGAAGCCTCGTTAACCAAGACGCGCGTACAACCGTATGTTATTTCTTTCGTACCTATTTGCATCGATTCCAGGTTTTCTTTTTAACGCATTCGACTTGGCGAGAGGAAAGCAAATAATGGGAGTATGCTGGTGAGACTTGGCTCCAAACTTGATTTTAAGTACGCGTCTTGTGTATTTCTCACTGTGGATTGTATACAGATTTAATTAAGCAGTTGCAAATTAGCAATACGTCATATATTATTATAGTATTATAATAATAAGTATAAGCATTAAATCCTCTAAACTTAATATTTTTATTTAAAAAAAATAGTGTCATTTCAAAGTTCTTATATCGCGTCTTAAAATGTAAAGCAAATTAAATATCGTTTTAATGTATTTTAATCGAAATTTCTTTGTGACAACACCGTTAAAAATCGGCAGCAAAATTTAATGCAGTGTAACGGAAGTGAATTTCAAGCAGGTACATTAAAAACATTTAATGTACATTTAATGTAAATTTAATGTTATCAATATTGCACTGAATTTCATGCATATGCTTTTCAGTTATAAATACATTAAATTTAATGTATAACTTAAAAATGCAATAAATTTCGTGACAGTTTTAACAGTGAAGGTTATGCTTATTCCTTTATCCTCATTTAAAGCTTGTTGATTTCATCAATGTAATGTCTTTATAACATGTCCTTCAAGTTTTAAGTTCTGGTATATAATATATGTATAATCAACTACACATATCTTATAGTTGAATTGCAAGGTTAAAGAAATTGTTTGAAATTTGAAATTGTAGCGATTGTCTTCGTTTAAAACGACACATGTCAGGACACGTATTATGAAACTGTTCGGAATGAATTTCGATCGGAATAATTCAATTATTTCTTAATTTCTATTTTTTTTTAGAAAAAAAAATGGAATAATTCTGATCGTAATCCACATTCCAAACAGTGAGACATCGCAATCGCGAACGAATGACGTAACGAAGAAAGTATCAACGTTGAGGAATAATAATGGATATAAAGTTCGAGCATATGGAGATGAAGGTCGATCGAGAATAAATTAATTAAATGGATAATCGCGTGAAGCGATATCGTGGTACAAGGCGCCCAAGCGCGCTAAATATCACGGCACGCCGCGGCTTTAAAGAGCAACCTTAAAATGAATTAACCTCACTCAACCGCGTCAACTCCTAATGCAATTTCACCACACATGTACGATTTATTAAGCGATTTATTAAACGCCGAGCGATTTTTGTAGCCGTCGCGGCTATTTACGAAGCTCAAGTGCGATGCGACGCGAATCATTATGCAATGTACGATTGGCTCTTATGTCACATTATATAATTACATCTTTTAGAATTCTTATTATTTTATTTCTTGTAAAGAAGAAAGATTTTCTGTGCAATAATAATGCGAATTGAAACAATTAAACGAGTAAAAATGAAAAAGAATCCGATAACTAAATTTCTAAAGCAAAAAGTTTAGAGTTATGAATTGGCATACATGCACAATTACATTCGAAAGTGTACCTTCGATATAACGAGATTGGAGAAGATACTTTTTAAACGTTAAAAATAAGAAACAATTTCTTTACGTGCATAAATTATGTAATTCCATCTTATATCATTCTTAATATTTTTGTGCAATAATAATAGCGAGAATTGAAACAATTCTGATGAGATGAAAAAAAGTTTGATAATTAAATCTTTAAAACAGAAAATTTAAAGTTACGAATTAATTGGCATACATTCGAAATTGTACCTTCGATATGAGATTAGAGAATAGACTTTTTAAATGCTAAAAAAATAAGAAATAAGAAACATTGTATATACATATAAACAAGATGTACATATATACATGTATATGCAATATTTAATAAAAGTTGAAGAAAACTGAATTAAAGGATATATACGCCCGTGAATATTTAACATAGCGTCATTCTGTATCCTCGTCGCAATGCACCTCGGCCTTCGTACGCGATCGCGTGATCGCGAGTCGAAGGAAGGCGCCGGAAAATGTCTCTTCACAGTCAGCGCATTAATAATGAATCGGCCAACGACGTTTGCTCTGACGTGGTTGCTTACGCTGAAAGTTGTCCACGTCAGATGTCCCTCGTGCGCGGCGACTTGCGGAACGCGATGCGTTGAGAAACACAAAGAGCCCGAGGACGTTAAGGAATGCAATTACGACCGTGTAAAAGCACGTGTTGGACGCTTTTGCCCGCGAGGCGGATTAAGACTAAATGGAATACTAAATGGAAAGCTCCCGGAGCTTTCAGTTTGGTCACACAGCGCCATTCGCTACTTTCTTTCGCAACTTCGCGCAGGGATAGAATAATTGCTTGCTACAAAAGTTTAAATCTGATAAAATTATTAATCCATCTATTCCCATCCGTGTCTTCACTTCCTTTACATTTACGAGCTGTTGCATCTTTCTCACTCTGATTATATCAATAAATTACGTTCTCTTCAAATTTCTCTTTAATTGATAAAACTTTGATACAAAAAAGTTTCCAAAAGATACTGAAAAGTTACAAAACTCTTGTACAAAGAAGAGATATATATATGTACATAATCTTTTCTTCAATTACTCACGTCACTGCTGAATCGACAATTAATCCTTGACCTAAAAAGATAAGGAAACGAACGCTGCGAACGAACTCTATCCACGTAGATGCAGAACAGACGTATCTCGGTGGAATCCAAGTTAAATGCACGTGAATAAAATATTCGTGCACGAAGCAAATGTAAATAAAGGAATTGTCAATTGTGCCTGCTTAGTACATGTGAAGACAAATTGATTCGCACTGGCAAACATAACGGAACGATTAAACTTTTTTGCACAACTCGACTTGTTAAAATTCATTAATTCGTGATAACGGTATCGGAATGACATTTTATCCGATATGCCACAGGAATAATTCATTCAAGCTTACATTATTTAAAAAAGATCATATTTCATGTATCGTCGACGTTTTTCACAAATAGTTCAATAATTACTCAATATCTGCATTTTTAAGAAATGTGGGCTATTCATCTTACGATAAATTAAAAGAGATTGCGAGTTCCGCGTTAAGAAGAGAAAATCGATAATAGAAGACAATTAAGATTCGAAAGTGGAATGCTATGTATACAAAATGCACACTGAACACGCAAGAATTGCCATGCGATGATTTTAAGATACGCGAGTATTAGTGGGGATTAGTGTAAATGGAAATTTCTACCTGATAAATTTACCCTCGGTATTTATTGCGCGGTACCGACGATTGCATAGTGGCCGAGTTCTCGGTCTCGGGAAGTTGGAGAGCTTCTTTCCGAGCTGATGCAATGCAAATTTACGTGGGCGATGACATTTTATCGCTGTAACGTGCGGGTCTACCACGCGATTATTCGTCGAGAAATTTTCCCCGACCGCATCTTGATAAAGCGAGTTAGCGAGATCGCTCTGTGTAGTCTGTGCAACTACCTATAATTTGTTTATCTTTGAACGAATGCAAACAGGAGAAGTCGTGATACACGTACGTTCAACGATAACGTTCGCCGAATATCGCGCACTGACGTCCGTTTGCGCTTTTCCTGCGAAAATATAAATCGTAATCGATATGAATTGACGTCATTGATACGAATCTCTGAAGATGATCATCAGACGTCAATTGCGCGTAGTATTTATGTAGATAATGCAAATTCCCTGTGTCGGTTAGATCGACTTCAAACGCGGATCCTTTTCACGGTAAATTGTATCAAGACTGATTTATAAACTGATAAGAGCGTTATTTTAACATGCAAATATATTAAGCAATGGAAATCTTAAAGTAATGCGTTATATCAGTTTAATGAGTTGATAAATGTTGAACTGATTCATACTATTAATAGTCGTGTGCCTCTGAAAATAAAATTTTCCACTGACTACCCGGAATTCAGAAAAACAACAAGGAAACAAATAATACGGTTAAAAATCACAATTACAGTTTAAAATGTACTTTGTAAATCAATTGTTGATTAAGCTCGTGTTAATTCATAAATTTCAATGGAAATTTACGCGTTTCAATTATATCATATTATATATTCATTTCAATATTATTATATTGGAATGAAAGATTATTAATATCATACGAAGAAGGAATTACTAAAGGAATTTAATAAAGGAAATTCTTCTTCTTTATTCCGTTTGTGCTTAACGTTTCTGCGAAAATTATTGAAAAAATAGTATTAAGAATTCATACATGAACAAATAGATTTTATTTCTCCTAAATAAACAAATTATGTAAAACACATGTTAATTAAATTTATTCATCGATAACAAATGATATTTGTTTTGTATTAAAATATTATGTATACGTAATACAAAATTCATTATGAGTGCAAACAGCAATTGGAAAACGAGAGAGACAACGCATATAAATATTCGTTACAATTTAGATGGCCTCGTGTATGTTACGCAACAATATGTTTTATCATAATGCGTGCAAAGTCTGCCTACATTTATTATACTTATCCGATGAAAATCATAACAAAAGCTTTCATGAAAGATAGCACTATCTTAAAGCAAATGTCCAACGCTCTTTTCGTATGGCGTCAATGTAAATGTATCTTTGGTCAATTATACTTCTCAATTTGATCACTCATTTGATCAATTGTACTTCTAATTTTATTTCTAATATCCATTTACTACCAATGTATTTAGCTTAACTTTGATCTCAGTTTAACTTACTCTTTATCTTTATCTAATTCTTAAAACTAAAAAAAGATAAAAAATTAAATCGAGATCAAAGTTAATTTGCATTGATAAAAATGGACATAAAACTTCATGAAAGTTAAGCAATATAAAGTTTCTTTAATTTCCTGATTTCAAATATTATAATTATCGTCATCATTTCGCCCGTAAAAAATTTTTCCTCTCCAATTTTATCTTTCACTTTTACGTGAGATTTTTAATTAACATTTTCATCATTTAAATTTAAAATTATAAAAAAATTAAACTACCTTCTCATGGTACATATAATGATAGTCGATTGCAACAAGATCTTTTGCTCGATAAAAAAAAAGTTTTTTTCCGCTCCAATTTTTCAAACGCTGTTTTACCGCGCAGTAGGCCAATGCTTGGAAAGCTCTGCAATCAAGGAAGACCGACTTCGCCCACGAATCGAATTTACCTTAAATAAGATTATGTTTTTTATTCTTCTTCACGTAATTAACGTCGGCCATCAAGCTGCATTGCAGCCTGCCACACGCAACGCTCGGCCACGTGCAATTGAGTTACGTTATCCATCAAACTCGCAACACAGTCGTATTACTAGATCGATCAGAACTTCGAAGTGTTACGTGCGTCTATTGCTCGCAGCGTCGTCCAGCTAATTTTAAAGATTAAACTTAAGGTCGCTTAAGGGAGGCGCGGCATATTGAGTGCAAATATAATACGATTAATTTTTTATTGCGAAGAAATGCTGTTTGATATCCTATACCAAATGTGCTGTATAGTAGACTTTGTATCGATTATTCGACCGAAACTAAAAGCCAGCTAATAACGTTCTTAAGACTTCGTAATGTCCTTTATCGAAATTGAGCAATAGGACAAAGACAATAACGTGATACAATTTTGTAAATTATGAAAGATTTGAACCTATATGAGAAAGAAGACGTAAATTTTATTACAGGATATGCGTTTATCTTCTTTTACGAATACGCATTCGCAGATAGATTAATCATGTACAGATAAAAACGAGTTTGTTACAAGTTAATAAAAAATCATCATTCTATTACCGAACAGTATCTCTGCAAGACTCGTATTCTCACGAGAATAAAATACAGCGATTATAGCCGTAATTATAGCCTATTCCGATTGATATATCTCGGAAGGTATCGTCAGTGGAATTAGTGGGCTTTTTCCTGGACTTCAATGTTCTAAAGACTATGAGAAAAATTAAGATATTGATAAGTTTTAATATTATAAGCTCTGAAAAGTCAACGTCTCTTTAATTTCAAGTAAACGCCAATAATTTTAAATTTTAAAGCAGATCGAGGTCACGATGCTCAAGGCCAAAGATTTACAATTACGACGATTCACGCTCCTGATCGTATTTCAGCCGAGAGAAAAAATTCGCAGGTGCGGAAAGGAACGCTGCGTCCGTCGACACCACGTGTTATTTAAAACAATTGTATCACGTCACGGATTCGGAGCGCTTCGGAGGAGCGTCAAAATAGCGGCGGGACACGCCAGATAACGTCTAACTATAAGATTCGACGGACTTGTTGCTCGCTGTATTTTATTTTCGTAAACGAAAGACGATACTTCGCCACGCACTCGCCTATTTTGTAGCTCCGCGCCGTAATTCTCGCGTAATGTTTACAGCAATATATACACGCGAATAGCCCCGAAATCCCCGGGCGGCTGTGCACATGCACGCGGTTATGCACTTCTCCAAAGCGATGATGTGATCGACGCATCATAACTGCATTAGAACTAATAAACACGTGAAAACTTTTTCACTTCTACTTCCCCTCGTACTCCCTCTTTTCTCTGATCTTGTAATTTGCTCGGCAAAGGCTAAACTAGTAAGAGAATCGCGATTGGCGTTCAAAAAGCAATGTTTAATTTTTATTTCGCTTTACTTCCATCACTAATACACGATCTCTCGATGTATCTCTCGAATGTAACGAAGCTTCGAGACTTGTCTTTTCTTTTCATATTTCATGGAAATCTTTGAAGAACGAGTAAGAGTCACATCGATAATTCATCTCGGCAGATTCTCATAGCTCGATCTCCGGAAGGGGAACGTCCGGTATTTCGACGAGCGCTAACCAATATTTATGCATGTGAAAATAAACCGTTCAAGACACGTGCGTACTCCTCCTCTTCCTCGGACCGCGCGATTATCAAACGGTATTAATTTTGTGGCCATTAAAAAGTAATGATAAACAGAGCAACGTGTCAATATTTCGTTCGGTCAACTGTGTGTCGCTTTAGCGATCCTAATTTAATTCGATCAATCTATCGGAATTCGATAAAAAATATTCTCTCAATGCGTCTTATTTTGTTGAGAACAAAGTTAAAACACACATAGTGATATACAGTTTGTAACGTATGATACAAAATGAAAAATTAGTGAGTTCTATATCGAGCCGATTATAAAGTGGTTTCTATAAAATTTTGTATCTTTTGCTCTATTTTTACATTCAAGTTATTTATGTGCCAAGTGTGTTGTGATCCTTTAGAGAGAAAGAGAGAAAGGGAATAAAAATTTATTTGACTATTTAATGCAGCCTGTATTCATATATTTCGAGTAATTTTTGTCGCATATCTAATTTTTATGGATATCATTATTAAAAATCTATATCATCATTCTAAGTTTTTAACGTTTAGATAAAGTAAACAATGTATGCATAATAGTTCATTAAAATAATAAATCGTTTATCACAATATAAGTCACGTTGATTGGCGTGTTAATTAATTACATTAATCACGCGTTATCAGGCGGGATTAAATTCTGACGCAAAGAATTCGTATCACAAAAGAATTATTATTTCTCAAGTGCAATGATTCCTCGACGTCAGCATGATTCGAAGTGTTGACCGAAATACATGCGATTCGATCAAGCGGTTTGTCGACGACGGAAATTGGAATGTCGATAATTTAAACGTCCCCGATTACATTATTGTAAACCATCGATAGATACACACATCATTAGCAGCTTTTCAAAATGAAGTGACATGTGGAAACCAAGAGCCACACACGAATAATTTCACGCGGTTTTGGTAATTGATAATTTAACCTTGCGAAACAGGCAATATATCCGACAAACACGTGGCTACGATAGACGAGGCAATTTGATAAATTACTGAGATATGAAATCGGAGGAAATCTTGCTCTCGAACAAGCATTAATTTCTCGATTCTTTTTGTATAAATTACGTGCACAAAAGGGTACTTTACGCACGTGATCTACGCGTACACAGTGGAAAATATTTTGTAATTATATTAAAACCGATTCTGGTAAAAATTTTTGTGTTGAATTTTTAACATCCAAGTGTTAATTTAACATAATGTTATTTGAATATTTTGCATTAAATTGATATTTTTTAGTGTTAAAATAACACAATTTGTGAATAAATAAAAATACAAATAATGTAAAAATAATGTAGTTTTAATACATAAATTCTAGATAAATGGATAAAATATACGTATTAACATTATAAATGTTAATTTTACTGAAGAAATATCCATAATAGAAATTGAATCTCAGGTTTGTATAGTCATGAGATGGAAAAATTGTGTCTTACATAACTACTATCTAATAATGTAACGCTCACTTCTCCTAGCAGCTATCTAATCTGAACTATTTATAATTCATAATCCTTTTTGTGTCTCTTATTTATTCAGTATGCAGAGATTACGTTTCAATATACACTATTAGTACTAAAAATCTATAGTCACATTATGTATGTTATAGATTTTCAATCACTAAATAGATTTTTTACGAAATGAGATAACTTCTAGAAAAAATCGAGGTCTTACGGACATCTAGTGGCTAGCTGACAGTAGCTAGCTTATATATTTTTGAAAACACAGCGCCATCTCTATTATCATTTTCCTGAATAGTGACTAAACAGTTACGTACAAAAACTGATTACGAATATATAGTAACTAACCAGTGACAAGCTAGAAAATCCAGATATAACTAGCTACTAAATTCTGAATCAGATCGACTAGATCCGTTTTACATCAAGGATGTTTCCACACTCTATTACCAAATTGTATCGAAGTGTTGCAGTTTTTGTGTTAATTTTTTCCTTAATATTTATATTGCTTTTTAACGCAGATATTTATTTTAAATTAACACAAAAAACTTGAATGGACTGTTCGGGACATGCGATACATGTTTAACATGTAATTTAACACAAATTTTCCAACTGTGTATTTGCGAGGTGTACAGAGCACGACGGAAACGAAAACGATCCCTACGAATCAAACGACACATGCGTAATCATCATTGAGAGAAAACTACGGTTCCGAACACGTGTTCGAGACGATGGCAGCTGGCGGTAGTAGCCCTCGCGCGCGATGGTGGGGACGAGCAACACGCGTGGCACATACGGTCGACGTATCGAACTGATAAGGGTACTTTTACCCGTGCTCCTCGCACCGCGACGGCGAATAGAAGCGCGTTATTTCCGCGAGCTCCACGATATCGCTTCCGCGCCGTGCGTGCTACGCACATAATACGCGCAGATATTTACAAAGCACCCTGCAGCCTTTTATTGCGCCTTACCTCGAGCAATCTGAAGTCGATTGCTTTTTTTTTTTTTTAATTAAACAGGAATTCTCAATCGGAGAACCACGTTGCTAAATGACATTAAGAGTTTTGCGTTTCGATACGTTTCAAGTGTATTTAGTAGCGGAAAATTAATTTAAAATTTAACTATAGAGTGATTAAGTTGAAAAAAAAATACAGGTGCTTTAGAAAAAAAAACTTTTTTTGAACGCTTAAAATGACGATAATTCTAACGCGCATTGTGCAATCCACGTGCGACTATACTTACTGCATGTTAAAGAGTTTGAGCCTTTTCACAAGACGGAATAAGCAGTAGAAATACACGGCTCCCCTTTACTGATTTTAAACATTTAATAATCTTTCACTTTGATTTTATTTTATTAATCTAATTTCTAATTTAAGCGCGAATAAATATTTAATTCATTGATGAATATTTCATGAGTATATAATATTTAATTCATATGATACTAAGAGGCTTGCGTTCTTTTTGGATACGGACCGGTCTTCAAGTTAAAACAGGTATTACGAACAAACAAACCACGAGTTTATCAAGACCTCTAAAATCCAACTGTACGAAAAAGAAAAATTACTTACCGTTGAGACCATACTTCTCCTGGTTCCTCTTGACTTGTTCGGGACTCAGTCCCTGGTCAGGATCGACATTGAAGTAATTTATCACTTCTTCCACGGTTTTACAATGGCCGTCCTCCATGGTTACTGCTTCGTAGATGCTTCACCAATGTTATCCTCTCAGTGACCGTGTACGTTCATTCACACTAACAATTTCTGGAAGTAAACAAAATTATTTGTTAGACGAAAATATGTTCGTTACGCTCTACTGAAAAATAGTACGGAGGATAACGGAACCGGATTGCGCAACTACAGAGTTGTAAATGTAAATAAACTTTGAGCGAATAAAAAAAATAGCATAAATTATGCAATCAGCGAGTTTTTATAAATAGAAGTTCATTCACTCTAAATGAAACGGCTGAAAACTGATTAAACTAATGAATGCCATTCCAAGGACTATTCTAAACACATGTGCTCCGTATTGTGTTCAAAGCTGCCAAATATTTGAAGCACACAAGATTATCTCTATCTATTTTCAAAATGCCAAGTCATGAGACAAAGAGAATTTAGAAAATACATAATCTCTGTTTAGAGTATCCGCGTACAGGATTAAACATCTTTATTTTTTAAAAATATCCATATTAAATTTTATCTATTGTTTAAACTTTAGCAATTACTTTTATAATTTACTATTAGACATTATTAATGATGAAATCAGAATTGAGTTGCATCTAAGTTAACTCTACTTTTTAAAAATTTTAAAATTCACATTGTTGTACAAGTCACATTCACGTCTTTAATCACCTAGCTTGTTCTTCAAACATCATGCTCCACAAGAAAAAAATGTCTAAACTTCTTTTATACCGATTTCAATATTTTTTTCCTTATACAATCCTTTTGACACACAGATAAAAGTTCAAGGAATGAATTATGTTCAGCAGGAACTAGAGAAACTGCGCACCTCTCGACTTGTATAAAATTTTCGATTGGAGAGATAGGAAATTAATAAATCCTCGGCTCTTATGTCCTAGAATATACTCCCGGCCACATTGTGCTCAGCTGAAAGGAGCACGGGCGGGAAGAAGAAGGGGGCTTTGACGCCATGCGACGTATCCTGACAAAAAAAAACTAATAAAGATACATTCCCTCGCGATTGG
>QKQZ01054998.1:0-16994 GCA_003595255.1 Solenopsis fugax | reverse complement strand
AGAGAGAGAGAGAGAGAGAGAGAGAGAGAGAGAGAGAGAGAGAACGGTAGCATTTTCGTCTAATTTACGATGTAGTTAGGTGCTCGAGGAACACTACGTCGCGTCTTAACTCGATAAATTTGTTGTTTAACGATGGACCATCGTCGTGAGAGTGAGACAGACCGAGACAGAGCGAGAGAAAATGAGTTATCAGGGTCGTTAACAGTACACGTCGCGTAATCACAATTCGGTTTTTACTTGAACAGTAACAATAACGTACGCACCTACATGTCCTACATCCCCAACTCATTGAGGCCTCTGATTAAACCAGCAAATTTTGCTAAAAAGGATGAAATAGAATTTCTGATATAAAAGCACATTACAAGAATTAATTTTGCAAAATACTGCAAATATTATAATTTGTTTCATAATAATTTGCCGCAAAATTAATTTTTGTAATTTTATATTAAAAATGTTTTTTCATGCTCCAGTTCTGTTTCCAATTTTGTTGCTAATCTGCTGGTCTAGTTATGAGCCTTAATGGCTTAATACGGGATAATTTTTAATCCGACCAACTCGATGATAAATAATACTGAATCGGACGTAAAATGACAATCCATCTTACCGCTGGTAAACACGTCAGCGGTAAAATGGATTGTAATTCCATATTCAATTCAATCGTAATATTATTTGTCGTCGTACTATTTGGCATCGTAGATAATGCGTAAAAGCATGAATGAACTACGACGAGCGATTTTTCTTAGATATCTCCAACAACGTACGTGTTTCCTGCCGCGACGTATATTTAACCGGAATATTCAACGAATAGTTTAACGGGAAATCAATTTATCGCCGGTAATTGAATACACCGCGCGGCAAATAAAACAAGCAAATCTAATTAGATGATATTGAAATTCTAAACACGCTAGACAATATCGAGTTGTTTAAACTTCAGACTGATATTTTTACTGTTGACGTCCGTTTGTTTGCTATAAATGAAATGACAGTCGATTTTATAATACTCTTTATGACCTTTAACAGTGTTTAAGCAAAAAAATAACATCCATAATAAATACAGGTTTCGACTTCCTTGTTTTGTGACTATTAACGTTTTAATGTTCCCGCTAATACGTAGCGCGAATATATTTACATGCACATTAATAAAAAATGCGTCATTGACCATGGACTTTTCGGTGCGTATTCCGTACACATACACAAACAATCGATAAATGTCCCATTGACATATTCCATGTCGCACTCACCGTCCCTTTAAATATTCGATGCAGCTCCGGAGCTGCTCGCTCGCTCGCTCGCGCGAGCGTTTTAATGTTTTAAACGAGGCCTTCGACAAAATGTATCATCACCATCTACTTATGCGCATAAAATATTTCAGAGGTGCCGTAGTGGTTCCGCGCAATTGCGTCCGTAATGTCTCCGTAAGATAGGTAAAATATGGTCGCTCATATTTTACGATCGGCGCTTTACGCGCGCTATGACATATGCTTACACGAACTCGTACAGACGTTTATGTTCGCGCGCGTGCACGAGAGAGAGAGAGAGAGAGAAAGAAGGAGAAGCTACATTTATCTCCTTGAGAATGAATGGCACAAAAGCGAAAAGTGTGCGAAAAGCGAAGATTCAAGATCTTTGCCGTCGCCGTCGCCGTCGCCGTCGTCGTCGTCGTCGCCGTCGCCGTCGGTGCTGCGACGACTCGTCTCGTCTACTTTCTCGTCGTAACGTGCGCGAGTATATAACTCGCTCAAATCCATTTATATCGATGGGCCTATCGCGTGTATCGGAAGGACCTTCGCCCGATGATGTGATCGATGTAGGACGTCTGATGCCTTACTGGGCGTGCATCCGAGCGAAGCGAGCGAGCGAGCGAGCTTTGCGCAAGGGAATACACGCTCCTCCACCTTGTTCCGTCGCCACATCCCTCGTCTCCTCGCACGGTTAATGGCCACGTCGTCGAGAGCATTATCGAGTGACCTTCCTTCTCCAGGCCTCCTCTTCGGTCTTCGCTCTTCGCGAACGTAACGCTCGCACGTATACGTGTCCCGGGCTTCACGTGTATACGTATATAAATGAGCGTTATACCCGGTAGCTCGGCTCGTAAAAGCGAAAAGCCCAACGTTGCTCGATAGCTCGAGATAGTTACCGCGCCTGTGTCGTCGACACAGTATCGAAGTGACAATCGAAAATGAGCTATCGCGCAAAATTGCGACACGTAAGGCTTGGGAGAAAAATATCATTTCCCCACTTATAGCACTTTTTCTAGGTAATTACGTGCCTTGATTCGTGGCATAAAATTTTTTATCTTCTGCTCCTTGTTATTATGCTAACTAGGCAAAATGCTTCCTTTTAAACCTCGTTTTTTTTCTTTTTCCTTAAAATAGAATAATATATTTATACATTTTTAAATAAAATAATATATTTTCTATTATTTTTCCCGTGCAATACATCTTGAATATATCGATGCATATTTATTTGTTTTCGCCTGTCGGGTAAAGGCAACGAATAAATACAAGTGTGTTTCAAGAGCAATGTATTTCCAGGTCTGTGTGTTGAATCGTAGTTTTTTCTCGCACATACTTCACTTATAAGTGAATAATTTTGCATATTTTACCCATACGCATAACATTTGCATATTTACCTATTCTTGGTCGTATTTAGCAGTTTTACCTTTCCTATTTAGCTTCGCAACGTGTTCTCATGTTGACATGTCAAATTGCTTTTTGCTTTATAAGAATACATCTACATGCAAATGGAATAAATTATACAAAAAAATATATTTTCTATATAAGGACTAAGAAAGATCTCTGAAATTCGAGACTTATCTCTCGTTAAACGATACGTGAAATGAATTCGATTTACAATTCAATACATGTGTTACAGATTATACAAATATAATTTTATTTCATATCGATACCGATTGCACAAATGCTTTTTTAAATTGCATTTAACGAATTTGATGATACGTAATGAAATATCGAGGTGCATTAATCGGACGACCGCGTCGCCCCCGAACCACTTTTATAATTACTTTTAATCTGTAGTTAAACTCTTTTGCGAGAACGGTGACAATGTGTAATTAATATCGCGTACAATATGAATCGGGATAAAGTATATATTAAACGCTTATTGGGATAGTTTATTGCAAATAGTATGACGCGACGCAGCTTTTGTGCATTCCGCATTCGATACACATATGTCTCGCTAGAATTTCTCGAATGGAGTCGACGTAGGGTAAATATGTAGGAGACAGCATACCCACATAAATTGTGCTCTGATACGATTGCCGTATGATACTTGTATACAACGGGGCACAGACCCGATACGATTGTACTTCGAATATGTATTTTCGCGCGAATCGTATCAATCCGGTCGAATAGCTTTAGAGGAATTTTCTTATATCCCGAAATGTACAATTGCACAAGACTGAGAAAGAACGGTTTTTCTCAAGAATCTGAAAACTTAGCTGGATCTAAAAATAAAGTGCTCAAGCTGATTGCTAGAATGTTAAAATTTTTCACATCACTGCTCATCATAGTCATTATGCTTGAACTTCCTTCATAATTTGATGATCCAATGAAATTATCCAATGAATCTTTCTGATCTGTAAATTTTTAGCTGAATCATCGTCGTTCTTTCCGTGTACATGGAAAGGACAATTTCGCTGAAATACAGATCTAAAAATAATTATATTGAACCATTAAAAAATTTATATTGGACGTTTAAACAGATTACTAGACCGTCAAAACTTTTTGCATCAGTATCATCGTGCTTGAACCTCTCACATAATTATTTTGATAGTCTAACATAAAATTGTTTTCCGATCTGTATCTAGCTAAATTTTTAGATACTACAATAAAATTGTTCTTTTCGTGTACATTTGTCTCGTGTCAATTGTATGTCACTTATTTTAAACACATTTTAGCTGTCACATTTCAGCTGTCACGATTGTCAATTATCATTACCCTGGTGAAAATTTTTCTCAGAATTTTTCAGAATATCTTATATATAATTTTGTAACTTTCTCAGATTTTGTATATGAATTGGAACATTTTTCAGAAATACTCAGAAAAAACTCAAAAAGTCTACATCTTTTCTCAAAATTGTTCATATATGTACATATAACTATGAAATATCCTAAGATTCCCAAGATCTTTCTCGTTCTATAATTTCTGATGAAATGTTATAAAATCTAAAAAAGTTGAAAGTATTTTTTCGAAGTTATGGGATGAGAAATCTCAGAATATTTCAAAATTTACATGTATGAAAAATTCTGAGAAAAGATGTAGATTTTCTGAGTATTTCTGAAAAATGTTCCAATTCGTATAAAAATTATGAGAAAACTTTTCACTAGGGTATATTGTGAATTTATACAAAGAATAATGCTCTTCTTTCTGCCAATCACTTTGAAAACGAGATCCCTAAAAATGTTTTTCTTATTTTACGACGAGAAATATTTTGTACGCAAAAACGCGCTATTGCATTATACCACCACCACCATGTATATTTTGCTAGGGCAATACTTTTTGTTGTTTCAAGCAGTAATACGATAATCGTTATTGCAGTGATTATCTTTGATCTGTCATGCGAAAGAGAAGCACAAAGACATTGTTTCTACCTATTTTTGGATGAAATATTTTAACCGCGAATATGCGTCATGAAATGAACAATCTCTCTAATTCGAATAATATGCTCGTGTAATTTGCATAATTTCTTATGCAGGAATGTATAAATTACTATTTCGTCGTAGCTGTTAATGGCATTGCTTCTGAATAACTACGCGTCATACCGCTCTTATTTGGATGATAATAAGCAGCTACTTACGTTAGCGAGATATTAACAGCGCACCGTGCTGTTTCCTTGATGAATATTCGCGTGACAAACGAGACGCGTCTTTTCTCAAAACATTGGCAACGCGAATTGGAGTTATAGTGAATAACTCTTGTTGGCGAAGTGCCGAAGGGCTTCCGTTAGTAATTGTCATTCAAAGGATCTCGTCGCAGTGCGGTTGGCCATGTACGTTTGGGCTACAACCAGCTTTCGTAGTATATTGTTATGTGGAGCACCCTGGTTATACAGATACACCGAATATTGTCATTGTGTCAGTGACTCTACGTCCAATTCGATCGACGCCGATCATCCTCGGACGATCGCTTTGGCCGGAGGCGATTTGCAGCCAGTGTTCTCAATCGCAAATATTACGGGATACTTTTTAGCTACGAATTGGATTGAATGTAAATTGAATATAAATCGAGCTCAATCGAGAGTTTAAGTCTCTGACTGAATAAAATCCAATGTGGACTAGAGAATAGGATTGGATTATCTATCGACGCTTTTAAATTCGCTAAAGCCTTCTAACTTTGCCGAGGATCGAATAACTTCGTGACTAACGACTTGGGTAAAACGACCGCCGCGCGCCGTCGTTTCTTACTTCGCCGTTTCTTCGTCGAAAAGCATATCCGTTGTTCCACGGGACACTTAGCAAATAGACTTGGCGATACTTTCAGCAAATGACAATGTGAAGCGCTCGGTGTCACGGTGGGAAGAGACATATAGCCTGGCAAAACAGAGCCAGTGACCATCAGTGACACTGCTTCTCAAATAAGGATAATCGAGCGACCATACCCCCGACCTATATTCGAATGCCCGTGAATGGCAAACTATATTAACGACGTTGACCGAGATAATTACAAAAATAGCACGTCTTGCCGATCCTTTCGACTCCGCTCGCGAGCTTTCAAGCAATTTAACGGCATGTCTAATTTAATTTGTGTGTTTACATGTCCATGGACTTAGCCGAGCAGGGGAGATCGATACCGGTGGACCACGTGCTTAAGCCGAAATGATTTGTTGGCTAACTGCCATCGTCGTAAATTCTATTTTCACAGATACACGCGGCCAGATGCGCGGGCATGGCCGATCCGACCGTGAGATTCGCAATCTGCGCTCGTCAGGCGGAAAGAATAGAAAATAAGAATGCGTCCTGTGAATTCCTTATGGAATTCTCTGTTAAAAGAACTTTTTTTTCGCTTCACGCGTCCGCGGACCGCGCTACGCTGACTCTCGACTCCGACTTGCAGTTTTGCACAAACAGACGTATTATACGCGGCTCGAAGAAGAAAAGCTAGAAATATCAGACGGGACAGACATTCGAGACAGCGAATGTTTTTCGAAATAACATGAAAACTTTGTGCATGTGCATATATATGACGGCTCGTATGTAATTCTGATTTATATTTTCATAGTATATTCGCAAATTCAAAGCGCGAGCTTAGTGAACGTAAGGTTACCGAATTTAATATCAGTTGAAAATATAATGGATGGTTCACATTCCTAAACTCTCCTCTGATAATGCGGTAGATGGGCAGGATAATTTAAATTTTAAACGCTCCGGCAATCAAAGGTATTGCTCGGATTGTGCGCCAGCCGTTTCGCCGTGTATCCACAATTCTAATCAGAAGTTCAACGACTGGTAATTTAATAACGATCGAATGAAGAGAATTTCAGGGCTTCTCATCGACGAGTGCACCGGACGGACAGCGGATGAGCGGACTCCCCACGGGCGCGCTACGGAGCGTCTATCGCGGTCGCTTCTTGCGCGATCTTATTCGGAAACGCGTGGTCGTCTTCCACGGATACAGGATGTCGGTTACAGATAGATTCGCGTCGAAAGTCGTGGACGATCGTTAATGCGTAGGAGTTGGCCGTGCGCCAGATAACACGCGGAAAGCCACGGTTCCCTAGCGCTTTGGTAGCCGACGAAATCAAAGCTACCCGACGCTGTCGAACGATACGCGAATAGAATATATATGATAACTGTACGCGACATGTGATGAATGTGCTCTGCAAAAATTCATTGTATTTTTAGGCTACAAAACGTCTAAATAATCCTCCCTACAACAACAAAGATAATGCACTTCTAAAATTGCATTTCTTTTCTAAAATTATTCTGATGATTTCTTAACCGCTTGAAAAGCGGCATCGAAGCGGAACAAACTCAATGAAAAGATTATTTATTGAAAAGTTTATTGGTCTTTGTATCGCTGGTTTTGTTAATGAAAAAAATGTTTTATTGCTTTTATAATACATTTTTAGATTTATTTATTAATACTATATTTATTTTACTATAATATATTTATTACATTACGTTACATTGCCATATATAACACGATATTTTTAGTTGCTTTCGTAATGATCGATTTTCGCAAAGAATAAATAGCACCCCAGACAGTACGCATGTCCAATATCGGGACTTGAGACGTCATATGTCCTGATTTTGGACTTGTGTGCTATCTGCCTGAGATGTCATGTATTTCGCATTGATACACAATCTTCTTTTCGTAAATTTCTTAGGTTTTGGCAGAGTGCTTCTTGTCGATTAATGTTTAACGATTTTGATAAGCTCCTATCATTAATTCGTTGACGGGGTTGCAAGAAACGATCGGTCTCTCGCCGACGCTTAACAATGGCGAGCTATCAATTGCGCTTCTGACCTTCGCGGTAGATCGCTCAAAATGGTTTCATCGAAGACTTACGATTAGTTTCGTTCTGTAGAAAGCGCTCTACCACCTGCTGATTTCAATGGAATGGAATGGAATGGAAATTGAATCGATTTGTTCTGACGTAGATATGGGGATTGAGGCAGATGTGAATAGTTGCGGAGGCGTAAAATTGAACGTGAAAATATCGGTTCATGGTCTAGGTAGAAATTAGGACAGTGATCGCCTTCGTTCCCACATATCGAATTCGAAAGAAGTGTTCGACTCGAAGTCTGTGCGTCCCTCTTAAAATAAATTCATGAGACCACAAACACGACGGTTGCGTAATGCGGTCGCTCTTTTTCCGTAGATTGTGTCTATCCCGCTACATTTATCACTTCAGCGTGGCGTCATTAGGTATTTCGCTCACCACAAGGACATTTTTTTGTCCTGCATTCATGTTAATTTAAAACGAAATAAAAATGATTTGCTAGAAACGCTAAAAAAATGCAAATATAAATTGCAATTGCAGTTTTTTTTAATTTACTAAAAATAAAGATTTTTTTCAAAGATAAATTTTTTTAGAAATAGTCTAATAAATATGTTTTCTTTGCGTCAAGACTTCGCATTTATCATCAGTATTTGTTTCTCTTGTTCCAGATCCAGTCTGGTTCGACATTGACGTATTTTATCCTCGCAACTTGTTATCAATAACGTCAATGATGGAGACGCAAACTGAGGTAAGTCAGTCTTTATACATTCTTCGCGTTCATAAACATTAAGTTAAAAATTTTAAAACTGGTTTTAAAATGTAAACGTAAATTATTTTATTCTCGTTTCCGCGCTTGCGTAGGAGGGAAATGCGCAATTTATCGAGATTTTGTCACAGGAGGACAGGAGTGATTTGCATTTATCTTATCTTTGGAAAATGCGAACAACTTCCTTCCTCTTTACGGTCTCTTTCTACATTTTTTTCGAAAGAAAGCTTCTTATGGAAAGTTTATAATGCGATTTTCATTATATTGATTACATAGTTACGAAGTTTAGAGAAAATAGCGTAGTACGTATTACTGTATAGGTACATATGTTTGTCAGAACTTTTAATGAGACTTAAAGTTTTTCCTGTGTAATGTAAAATTCAATAATTATCGTTCCATAATTATCGTTCTGAATGATTTTATGTAAGAGATGTATTTTATATAAGATGTATTTTATATAAGATGTATTTTATATAAGAGATGTATTTATGAATACTCGGAGAAGGATACAGAAATTTTAAAGTTTATAACGAAAGAGTAATGAAAATTTTAGCCAGTATATTTAAGTATCAACACCTTTTCATATGAAAGACGTTTTGTGTTTCTGTATTTTAAACAGTTTATAGCGATTCTTTATTCTCGTGATTCTGTCGCAAATGAAATACTGAAACTTTGGTGTCATTCACGATCCTCTCTGTTGCTCCAGTTTGAATTCTGAACATTTCTATAACCTACATTATGTGAACTCAATAATTAATTAAAATGTTCCGAAGTGCAACTCTTTAAAAAGCAAACTAATATTTAAATTTATATAAAAATACATATTTTTTTCGAATTTTTCAAACGTTAATGTCAGATTTTGTCGATGCGATTTTACAGTAAAACGCATAGTAATTATAAAATGCATGTGAATATTCTTTTCGTCCTTTGTGAATTTGGTTTTCCAATGAATTAAAATTGTTGATAAATATAATGTAATCTAGAGGAGAAAACTGTAAACATAAATTGAATGGAAAATTTCCGAGATCTTTAGAAATTTATAACGCTGTGTATCGGTTCCGATTCCTTTAGCTTGCCTGAATTCTTTTTAACAATACTTTATCGTTTCAACGACATAATGAAGCTAGAAATAATGCATTATGTCAATGTACCCCGCCGTATCAAATCGGCTTTCAGACGCGGTCGATTAACCGATATTCCCCTTTCCGCCTCCTTCTATCATTCAACAGGGTGGAATCCTCTTGCGAGCCCTCGAATCGAAGGTACTCATCAATCAGCAACTCGACAATGTGAGATCTTGAAAACGATCGACAAGGAGGGGAGAGAACGTGAAGATAGATCTGACATTTCCTTGAACGATAACGGAAGTCGAGCTATCGGTTGCGTCAAACCTGTCGCTAAACTTGCTTCATCTCTTTTTCGCAAAAGTGCTATTTCACCACGTAAATATTTATTTATATCGCGGACCGCCGTTTCTTATGCAAAGTTTATAATGAAGCAGGTATTAACACTCGAGGTTTGCTTACAAAAAGTAGTACGACCGTGAACCACGTCGACGGTGTAATTAGCAGTTGCACTTTAACATTGTGTGGACTTTTCCGCATTAAAAATGTTCCATTTTATCATTCATTGTAAAAACACTGTTTATATCCGTTTTTGTCTTCTTTTTCTATATTATGAGGTTTGCAGACGATTATTTGAGGATCTGTCTGTCCATAAAAAGAATTTGATATATGAATTAAAACAAAAGTATTTGAATTAGAAAATCTTTGTTTCTTAGAAAATACGTATTTATACAAGAGAAATTACTTCAAGTGAAAGTTGTCAAGTGAAAGTTGTTCATTTTTAAAATAAAATTGATTCTTTTAGCATTTTGACATTAGTGATAAAAATTATGCACTTGCTTCGTGTATTACTTAAAAAAAAAAATGTTTTTAAGTTTTATTTACGAACAAAAAATGTTTCTGAAATACATAATTCGATTGAAACGTGCCTCGAATAAACTAATTAGAAATTTTTCGTGATAGATAAAGATCATTTCGGATTGTTAAAAGGTTGAAGTTTAATACATTTTATTAAATCAGTGAAATTTTTTACATTTATTGGACTTTTCATTTATTCTGAAAATTTTTAAATTAGTTGCTTATAATGCTATCTGTATCGAAACTTTAATTAATTTATCGTTGCAATACTGTCTATTATACAATTATATAGAAAGAGTTTAGTTTAAAACGTATACCGACGGACTTTAAATTGGAATTTTATTCATTTATAAACTGGGTAACGCAAGCGGAAAACGATAAATCATGGTTATACGTGTACCACTAGATGGAACAATAGTACATCATATCTCTCTCATTAAAACAAGAGATTTTACGAAGGCACTTAATACAAAATTCATCTGTTTTGCTGTGTAGTATGTTTTTATTTTTCTATATATCACAGCAAGATCTGAAATTTAACATTATGCCGTGGAGCGCGGAAGAAAAAGCTGTTGCACAATTTTATTTTTACTTGATTAATATGCTATTTCTGCAATTTATCGTTTGTTCATTTCTTCAAAATTTATGCAGCACTTTTGCTCTCCTCTCTCTCTCTCTCTCTCTCTATTTCTCTCTCTATCTAACGTTAAATTTAAAAGAAACGTAGCTATTCCACGAGAACTACATTACTGCGGCTTGATGGCAACTTTACGGGCGTCCTATATATACATGCATATATATCAGTGCTAAAAGCAACGGTCAATTTTTAGATAGTAGTAATGCTTGTCATTGTAGCGTGCACGTAGCATTGTGCATCACCTATAAACTCACACAGCATTGACGTAAGATAAAAGCGTGATCTTTTAGAACACGTGCCGCCACGTGCTGCAACTGACGACAGCTATTTACTAAACGTATTGTGCTCGTAAAAACTTTTATACCGCGATGCCGTAGTCTTCTTAAGGACAATTAATTCCTCGATATTCGCTATTCATCTCGAAGAAAGAAACATTTTCTTGCCAATTAGTGTTAATTATCCGACTTTTAACTTTGCGACTCCTTAAAATTGATTTGCCTATATATAATGCTGGCACCGATATTATCGGACGACGAAAATTAGACAAGAATATTTTGCGCTAAATACGTGATGAGAATACGGTCGAAAGACTCGCAATCGCTCTAGACACGGTTACTCGATACTCATTCAAAATAAAACTCAGAATGGATCGACTATATTTAACGCGACATGTGTGCGGTGGAGAAATATGGGTTAAGGTTTTTTTTTTTTTTTAAAAAAGTGTGATTGCCTCGGCATTGAGTTAGTGAGACGACTGTACCAGTGTTAAAATAGAAAAAGCCTGCTCCATAATTGAACATCGAAATCTTGTTACTTTCGGTTTTGATCTCACTCAATTTTATTTTCGTTTTACTTTGGTTTTTCGATTCTCTTCCACCACCATTCTCTACCACCTACCGTGTATGTGATGCATTTTCAATCACCAAAAGTCCGGAATGATAACGTTCGTTTCCTAATGTAATGAAAGATACGATATAAGATGTGACGTCACATGACGTTACCGTACAAACGATCGATCTCTTTCGGTACTCAGTTCTCATCGATGACGATGCTTTACGAATTTATCGGAAACTTTCAACGAAACACTTTTAATTGCCGTGTGAAAATATATTTCTGTTCAATTGTTTTTCAGTCACTTACATTAAAACCATTAACACGCATTTACATCTTGTTTTACCTCGCATCAATTTTAAAGCGAACGGCGGGCTTTTTACATCGCATGAATATCTTGTTTCACTCAGGTGGTGTGGAATTACTGCCGGAAAAATGCCAGCGATCTGGATATAAACGTACGCTTTTTTGGCGCGGCGTGAAATTTCAGTGAAATGCAAATGCACGAATCTTTTGGCATACGAGCGTGTTTAATTGAATGTTAATTGACGGTTTGCTATTTACCAGGCTGTTTGATTTAGGAGAACCGTGTCACATTTATGAGATATGGGGATCGCCGATTTTTCGCGAATAACCATCGATATTTGTCGTTCGTATTTGTCGAGCGCGGTTTGGAAATGGTTTACGGACAGTTTATAATCGAACGCGCCGTGGTAGAAGAAAAATTACATTAAAAATACATGTCCTCGGCAGGAATTTTATATCCTGTTTTCACAGCAAAGTAATATTTGATATTTTTATGGTAAACTACATTATTACTTTATTTTTGCATTAAACTAATAATTACAATACCAAGTGTTTTCTCTAATACTATTTAAAACTAATTATTTTAAACAATTTATCAATTTAGATAATTTTCAATTATTAAAGCTATAATATACTATAGTAATATAATTAATAAGCTAAATTATTCACTTTTATTTTACAAAGGATATAAAGTGTATCAAAATTTTATAATAATGGTTATATCTGATAAAATAAATTATGCGTTGTGTAAATAAGTAAGTAAGAGCTTTTGTCATCGATATCTGCTCGCAGCGTAATCCGGCATTCGCAGGCACATGAAATTACCGTACGAACTAACTAATTAATGAGTAAGTGGAGTTCTCTGTTGACTGGGTAATAAATGTACGCACTGCAAAGCCGATAACGTCTGTCAGCTGGGCACTGCACGCTTATTTACGACGTTCTAAAGCCAATAATGCGTTTTTATGTTGATTGCACCTCGAGCTGTAACAATGCTAGTACAATTACGTGTACAACATTAATTTTATCACCAATTCTGAGAAGGAGAGGCGAGGCAAAAGTGAAATTATATAAAATTTATGTTGCACGTACACGTGCATTTCACTTTATTTTATAGTATAAATTGATTAAGTAAAAACTGTTTGAGCATTTTATATCGCGTCACAATATTTTATTATAAAGTAAAAAGTAATGTATGACATTTCACAGAGAGGAGTCGCATTTGAAAATGTACAATATTTTCCGTTATGATTAATGTTTGTGTCACAGACGATTTCGTTTCGACGTACATTTTGGCGGTCGGGAATAATTAATATCCGAATTACAATATATCGCGATCACTCATATGACAAATTTTTCCGAGTGTCTCGACTGTGAGAATTATAGAAAGCTTCGACGCTCAGTGCGCGCAAAGCGCACGGCAAAGCGGCTTTGCCATAAAACGCTCCGCTTCATTATTTCATGTCGCGATACCTCGACCGGATGCAATAACGTTCATTTCTATGCAATAAAGTTATTACGAGTCGTGTCGTAGCCCAATGAAACGATTTCCTCAATAATGCGTTGAAATCTCTAACGGCGACGATCCACCCCATTCTGCGAAGTTTCGCTGCATTGCACAGTCTGCAGTGCTTTGCGCGATAAAATTCAAGCGACGATGACTTTCGCGAATAATCGACAAATTGTCGATATTATAATGAATATCGGCAGCTAATGCAGTCGGACGCGAATGCGGAGAATATTTGGAACGCCGTGAAAATATAGGAGTCGCTCGGAGCAACAGAGCGCGGAATGTCAATTTTATAATTTCAATGTTGAAATACCTTTGGTGAGCGAAGCTTTATTACATTTTGCGCTCTCCAAGTTTCTAATGCATTGATTTTTTCATTTGATGTATCATTGGCCTCTCTTACGAAACCTTAAGAAACTATTTTTATATCTTCAATATTGAAATATCTGTCGTGCCGAAGCGGTATTACAGTTTACGCTCACGAAGAGATTCTAATGCATTGATTTTTCATTTCATGTATCACCGACCTCATGAAACTTTAAGAAACTATTTTTAGAAACTATTATCGAGTTTTCCTCCGCAATCTCCAATCTTCAGTTTGAATTTTTTCTTTTCTTTTTTAATTATAAAATTTAAGTACTTTCGCTTCTATTTTCGTTTTAAGATAGGTGCCGTGATTAGTGTAAAATATTGACGAAGGCTATATTTGTGTTTTTATTGTAGTTGTAGATCGTAACGCATGTTACGGAGTACAAATTATGCCGTAACGTGTAGCGAACATTTATTATTTATCTTACTTTTGCGACTGCGACTCATTAATATTCCACGCGTCGTTTGCCGAAACAGATGCCGGGAAATACAACGGTGGGTAGCACGCTACTCGACGAGGAACTTCGTCGAATTCTGCTGGAACGTGAGCAAGAATGCATGAAGCTGAAAGCCGCGAATACGACGCTGCCGCCATCGGGTAAAGTATTTTTCAAGTTTGAAAATAAACGAAATCGACCAAGCAGGAGCAAAAATGGCGAGTAAAATTGCGCAGAGAGCGCACGCAACGCGCCTTCATTGTATGCAACGCGACATATCGCGAATTTTATCAGGCCCATTTGCTTCATCTTGGTACTCGATCAGTTAATAGTGATTGCACATTAATATATCGGATTTTTCGTCTAGATTAGACGTTTCGTTTGTACACGAGCCCGTTGACAAATGGTAGGAAAAAAGGAAAGTGTTAACGTTACACGCTCGCGTGAATATCGATATATGTGTTGAAGCACATATGCGCAAATATAAAACTTAGTTATACATACAGATAAAAAAATTTATTTAAACATACATATATTCATAAATATATTTCTTATTATATTTATAAATATATTTATAATAAGATTCAATGTCAGAGTTTAAACAAAATTTTATTAACTCTGACATTGGACCTTATTATATATTTATGAATATAATAAAGCCCAAATTAAAAATAACAAAGAAACTAAATATTATCTTTTTAATTTAATTCATTGTCCAGAGCCAAAATGTTTTGTTAAAAATTTTTTATTATTTTTTATTAAAATACTGTATAACATTAAAAGTTACACTTAGCAAATTATTTTGGAATTCTTTTTTTGTACGTGCTAAGGAGAAGAATGTTGAATTTATTAAAACGAAAAGAAATGTCATTTATATACAGTACTTTTACTTGTTCTTCTTCGACTTCATTGCTGCACTATCCTTCTTTGCGCAAGTGCGCGATCCACACAAGCACCTCTTTATTTTGCAAAGAACAAACAGCACAACGTAAAGCACCGTAGCAATTATGGCGAATATAAAGGCGTAAACGTCCAGTAGATTCCGTTGCCACCAATAGAGATTAAGTGCTGGCGATTGAAGTACGTTTCCATATTTCCCGATGTATTCCACCCAATATACAGACGTATCCATGGCACTCATTGGTCGATCGAGGAACTTGTTCGACAGTTTTTGTATATTCTCACTGAAACAAGTAGGAGAAACGTTTACTAACGATCAATATAGCTAGGTTGATGTTTTCAGACTGAATCAGTCGCGAAAAAAACTCAGAAATTTTTAATGAGCAGTTTTTAATCACGTCACGCTTTTGTTCGACGTTGGATCATGAAATTTTGATTTTTTTTTTAACCATAAAAGTATACGATCTTCATATAGATTTTATATTTTTTCTTTTTTTCTATCCTGCTGGTTGAAACGTTTACCCTTATTGAACCTTTACGCGTAAAACGTATTTCATGCGCATACGTGCAGATAAAATGGATGTGGAATTTAAAGCACATACCGTTTGATTAGAATTGACTGGCGATATGCATTGGAGAGTAAAGCAAGATTTGGTTACAATAGAGAGCACATGCTCTGTTTATTCCGCGATATGAATGGTGCCACCAGTCGCGGATCAATAAATGGGGCTAATAAGATTTAAAGCAGTGAATTTCGACTTTTGAAGTCCTTTTAATGTGCGACTGTTCGTTACACAATTTTATCGTGTTAACACCACGTAGAAGTAGAATCGTACTTCTTTACTTAAGTAAAATTTTGTTTTTGCAAGAGATAAGAAATCAAGTGAAACTTAATAGACTTGGAAAAATAAATAAAGAAAAGAATAAAAAAAGATTTGATAAAATTAGAGTATATGTGTATATAGGATGGAGTATTCAAAGCGTTACAAATTATTATTCCTGAAACTACGTTTCAAGCACAATCATGTGCTTTCTTTACAACAATTAATTCATCTCATTATTCTGTAATAAAAAATATTAACATACAATTGTTAAAAAATCAATAGTTTATGAGACATTTTGTATTTAGCTCGAAATATGTCAGAATAAAGTATTTCATAAATATTATTGATTTTTCGATAATTCTATCTTAATATTTTGATATGTAGAGTAACAACATCATATTATGTAAAAAACAACATATTCGATTTAAAAAATGGCGATAATCTTTATATGATTTTGAAAATTTGTTTTTTTTTTTCAAAAAATAATTTTATTTATCTCACTCTACACCATATATACTTTTGAAACATTTTTTTGCTATAATATGTAGTTTCAGGGATAATAACGCTTGTAACGCTTTAAATGCCCCACTATGTATAAACTGAAATTATAACATTATTATTGTAATCACTAAACGTAACATCTTATGTAAATTCAACATAAGTACTTCCTGTATTTGCAGGTTCTCTCGATCAATATTATGATTTCATTAAACCCAGTTGAACACGTTACAATTACCAGATGACTATACAAAGCTTAGGCATTTCGGAGTCTAAAGTAGTAGCCGAATAAGGTCCACTTAATTAATTTTTTTTAAATTTATGGTGATTTTTAAATAAACTAAGTGAGAATAAAATAATTTCAATCATTCACAAAAATGAAATATATCTTCAATGTAAAATAATTCTAAATAAACAAAAAGGAATTTTTTTTAATTTTGATATTTAGGGGAGAGTGGGGTAAATCGGATCGTGTTCCAAATCGGACCTATTTAATTTAAATGAATACGGTTAAGCAGATTTGCATGCCATTT
>QKQZ01054996.1:0-54470 GCA_003595255.1 Solenopsis fugax | reverse complement strand
AAATGTCGCGCGCCGCCGCGTGCGTGCGTAGCCCCAGGGTGCGGAGCGTCGTCGCCGTCAGCGAGACCGAAGCGCGGAAACTCGGCCCGTCGTCGTCGTTGTCATCGTCATCGTCGCGTGGACCGATCCCGCGCGATACAGACTTCACGTATCCACAGCAGCGCATCGTCCGTTGTTTACCTTTCGTTGGCGACCCTCGCGTCATCGGCGACCCTTATCATGTTACGCGCTGACACGAACGATGCTCCAATTTTTTAAGAAGATTGGTAACTATATCGCACGTCACTTCAAATGCCGCAACATAAATTATGAAGCGAACGAGTCGCCTCCTCCGTCTAGCACGCAATCACCGAGATGATTGACCTTCTGACATTTGCAGCACGCAACGTGTTTTCCTTTTCTTTCACTTTTCTTTCCTTTCTATCTTCATCAAAATTTTTAAAAATTCGTCGATCAAGTCGATGGCGTATTGGAACATTTCGCCTTTTTTTAACATCTCTTTTCATTTGTATTCAAAACTAAAATTAGTCAAATCGCCTAATAACTGGAAAAATGACTGTATAATAATATATTTCTCTTTTTCCCATATTTCAACGATCGAATTTTAGTTCGATTGTTTCGTCATAATGAAACTTCGTACTCTGCTCCCAGGACACAAGGATAAGTCCAGATTACCAGAAACCTCGCCTACAAAATCAACGACGAGCTCGGGAAACTTCCTGGCAGATGCATTCAATGGTGGTGCGTCGTCCATTCAGACACCCTCGGGTGTATTATACAACCTCGAGGAGGAAGAGGAGGAGGAGATTCTTAGTAACGACATCGAGGAGACATGTGTCTTCAGCTCTCGGTTGTCCAAGGCTCTCCCAGAGGTGCTTAAGGACAAGAGTGCCCTTGGTTATTTCATCCAATTTATGGACACCAAAAAACACGTAGCCCTCATTAAGTTCTGGCTGGAGGTGGAGTGTCTGTGCAGTGCATCTGGGATACTCGATGCACACAAAGTCAGACAGTCGAATCAAAAGGAGATACTGGATGCCTTGCCCACTTCCTTAGACGATAACGAGAATTTTAGCTGCGATGTGCTTGCTAACAACGATATAGATACTCAAATGAGCAGCGAGGTACTGTTCGATGAGAAAGCGGGCAACACGACGTCCAACGGTATGCCAAAGACTAGTCAGACAGTAAGCGAGACGCGACAATCAAACTACGATTGCGGAGGTAGGAGACAAAGCGACGTGACGACGACGACCAGGCAAGATGCATTGAGAATTTACAGGAAATACATTCTCAAGGAAGGCCTGGGTATAAATCAAATATCTGAGGAGTTAAAGTTAGATATGGAGAAGGCCATTGTCCAGGAAAACGTTGAGCCTATATTACGGTGCCTATCTGCTGTTCAAAGCATAGTGTACAATATATTAGAGAACGAGTGAGTGAGATATACTGTTCATCGATAATCTGTGCTATTCAAATAAGTAAGAGCGAAGCATCTAAAAGTTATATCTTTCGCAGGTATATTAACGATTTTTTACGAAGCGAATTTCACTGTAAGCATCAAATTGATGTGCTTACCAGTGGCAATGTACTATTAACAGATATATTGTATAATGAGACAGCATTCTTTTATTTCATGGAGGTTTGCATTATTGCTTACGATTGTACTTTTGCGACGGAAATTTTCGTAGATTCTTTTTTATTCTTCATATCTTCCAGTTTATGGAGCTCGAAAATAAACGAGAGTTGTTAGACTTTTGGATGTCGGCTATAAGTTATAAGCAGAATCTCTTAGAGAAGAAGGGAGCAGCCAACCCCGAAGAAGCACAATCTGATGCCGTTATTATATATGAAAAGTAATTATTATATGTACAAAGATTATCAATAGTTTCCGGTCAATGAATAATTTAGTTTATATTAGAAAATTAAAGTGCTTGTTATAATCAATTTAAAAACGTAATAGATTAGATACTAGATTAAAATATATCAGATACTTGCATACTAACTCCTCATCTGTAAAAATTCTGTATCTGAGCAATATAATAAAATTACTCATTGACCAGAATTATTTTTGGCACTGTATATGTATACGGATCATAACTATAGAAAAGATAAATCGAGTATAAAGCGCAAAACTTGAAGATCACGTAAAAAGAGATGGAAGTTAAAAAAAAAGGAGACAATTGTGTGAACTAGAGAGAGAGAGAAAAAAAATTGACAATTGTTTTCTGTTTTTTTCTACCTGATCTTCACTATTAGATTTAGATATGCTTGATTTATACTTAAATATTATGTTTATGATATGGTTATATGAAAGAAAGAAGTAAAGAATTTATATGAATGTTACTGCTTTTCTCTCAGGTATTTCAGTTTACAAGCGACTATGCCTCTTGGGTTTAGTGACAAGATTCGTTTTCATGTGGAACAAAATATTTGCCGCGAGGACGAGGGTGGCCCGCAGCCTGATTGTTTCGACAAACCCAGTAAAATTGTATACAATTTTCTCAACAAGGTACACTCATTTATTACACACATTTGCCTATTTACTCACACACCGCACTCGGTTACACAAACTCGCGTAACTGTATTAAAAGCTAACACTTTTTCTTCTAGCATTATCTTCCGGCGTTCTTATCATCGCAGCTGTATTATAAATACTTATCGGAGTTAATCAGCACGATACAGACCAGTTCGTGTCCAAGTTTACATTTCAAGATAAGAAGGACAGGTTGGTGTCGTTAGTTGATCGCAATAACACATTGCTATTGAAAAATATCGGAAAATATTATGTTTTTTATATAACAAATAATTTTATACATAAAATTTTTTAAAATATACAATTTTATATTTATATAAAATATACGGTATTAATTGAAAAATTTACTTGCAGGTTCAGATTGCAGCAGCGAAGTAAGCTCCGTGTGTACTAGTATGCCAAGTATTTCTCAAATAGGAAATAATGGCAACAGAATACCTGATAAAAAAACTATTAACAGTCACCTGAATATCGACACCAGGCAACTTTACGATCCAGATTCTTTATGGCGACGTAATAAATATAGGTATTTGACATTTTAAAAATGATACATACATTTATACTAATTTGTAAACCACAAATAATTCGACGTACTTTGCAGTTTAAGCATTGGCTACGTTGACAACTTAGGTAGATTTATTACTGAGATAGAACCAGATCCTCATAGAAAATATGGTAAGTTACATGTAAATTCAGTTTGAACTGAAACATATATGAGAAATCGTTTAAAATCATGTATATGGATTTCAGAATCTCGTCTAACTCGTGTTGTAAAACGATTTGTAAATATAGAACAAGATAAGGTAAATATTTTACAAATACTGACAAATATTTTATTTTAGAATAATTTAATAGTAATGATAAAAGCAATAGTAATGTATTCGCATATGATGCGCATCATTTAATTAATACATTACTCTATTGATAGGCTAAAGAAGAGTTAGCATGGAGAATCGCCGAAATGATTATTCGTGAAATCACGTCTTTAACGCTTGGAGCTTCAAATCATCCTTCTTGATGGTGCAAACCTGACATGACGATTCTGAGGCTTAAGTTTAAGATATTCTGTGTATTTGTGTAAGTGCTTTGTCTTTTTATTTACATTAGCGTTGCAATAATGCTGCAAACTTTGCCAAAGTGTCAAACGAAAAATTTTAATTTATTTTATATGGCATCTTAAAAAAGGAAGTACCGCAATCAGGGAAAGAAAGGTTTCTTGTATATTCCGGTGTTTTACATTTTTCTATTTTGGCATAATAATGAAACAGACTTGAATTTGCCAATCAATAATTTAATCCGAATTTATAATTAAAGTGAATAACTTCATTAGAAATTGAGAAAGAGAGAGAGAGAGAGAGAGAGAGAGATAGTATTTTTACAATTCATTGCGTAAAAAATAATTTATAAAGATCTTACAAGCAGCAGTTTGTAATTTTTTTGTAATTATTAAAAGATCTTCCTATTTTATTAATTTATTATAAAATACTCAATGAGCAGAGAACAATAATTTAACGAATACGCAATTCCTTCATCAGCCATCAGATCATTAATTGTGATACTAGAAGCAAGAAAATCAATGCAAATGATTCTCTTATCACTTACATGCATAATAATTAAGTTTAAATTTGTGAAAAAATACTCATTTAATATGCTAAAGCAGACTTGTATGTGTCAGAATTTGTCTACAATATGTAAAATATATCCATATATTTTTTTCATTTTATCCTAAATCTTGGCAGTCGTTTTTAATTGTTTTTACATATGAAAACTTAGTTAATATCGTTCGCATTATTTTTCTTCGCTTCTGATAAGATGACTAATGCAGATATTAACGAATTCTTAAAATATAAGATTTTGTACTTTTTTCATTGCCAATTTATACGATGATACAGTTGATGTTAAAATAGATAATGAGATATATGTACATACGATGATGCATGTATGACCGCCGTTGATCGTGATATTATGATATAAAGAAAGATATATTTTAACAGTATTTAGAGCGTATAATACGTAATGTTTAAGTACAGAATGTTATTAATAACGAAACCCTTATTATACATGTATGCTCTACTTCTATTTTGTTATATATCTTTTTATTTATGAGACTATTATACAACGCATACTTGTAAAACGAATATTTATTATCTTTTAAAAGGGCACCCTATCTTTTCAAAGTAATTGAATAGTCTGTTATATATTGCAAATGCGTACACGCATCAAATCTTCTGTTTAAAAAACTTGCATGATGCAGTTCCTTTTAGTTTTGCATCTTCTTCGTTGCTACATCTCAATTCTCGGTAAATTATGGTTAAAAATTAGCTAAATTACGTAATCCCATTTTGAGTTTATTATATCACGGATGTACAATGTATAAAAAACTATATTTTAATACAATTTCTGTGTGTAATATATTTAAAAAATTCTATTTTATACACATATTTTTCTTATCATAAAATATATTTAGAAAAATCTTTTAATAAAATATTGCTTTATCGAGACGTCCTCTGAGAAATCTTGTAAAGAAATCGCGCTTGTAAACGGAAATGCGCGATTCGCGCAAGTCTGATTTTATAATATGTAAAAAAATGACTTCATATATTAAATCTCTTTAGACCACGATGTGGCACGATACTATTTACACGTTTGACAAACTGGCAGTAAAATAGAGTCTCACAGAGACGAAGATCCGTTTATACTGATATGTGGTATTTTCTGTCCATATTCCATTTGTGGATTTAGCAGTGGAGATGATTCGGAAACGTGCACGTTGTTGTTTATTTTGACGATCGCGTTTAAATTTATACTGGTGTTCGACTTGACATCTTGACAACATTCAAAGCGTAACTTTTCCCTTCTAGTCCACGACTGATAAACGATCGCGTTGAAAAACGCCTGGAGAGGATTTGTCACGGCCTGTCGATGAAAAATTGTCGAGAATTTGTCTCAATCATTTCTTTACGTTTATTCATGAACTTCAAAATATTTATACGTACCATTATGTACCACAAAGTGATGATCGCCTTGATTGGCAACTGGAACCACAAGGTCCACAATAATATTCCGTTAATTAGATTAGGCGTCCAACACACGTAGTAGACCACATTGATGAGAGCGAATTTTAATCTGATCGTTTGTATCAATCTCCGCTCTCTGCTGGTCATCTGGGCCATGCTATGTAGAACCGCCGTCTCAAGATCTCGAGTCGACGCGATGTATAAGATGGGATTCGCGATCATGACTACCGCTAGCAGCACATACGTGGCGAAGTAGTTTGGAAGGATGCGCAATATCGCGCTGGACAATGATGTCAGGCTGTGGCAGCTGCACACAAAACAATTTCACATTTGTTACCGTCATTCTAAGGACGTACATGGCTTGAGGTACTTTTAAAACACTAACTTTGCATCTGGAATGTACAGAATAATCAGTCCAAACAAGGTGAGAACGGCAGGAAGCACCCAGGCCAAAGTGTGATAGCACACGGGACGGCCATTCTTGTCTCCCAGCAGCAGTTTCATATCCACTGCATAGCACAACGTCCATATCCACGTAGCCATGTAGAAGTACTGGATCCACGCCTACGAGCAACGATCTCTCAGTCTTCCCGCGAACTCTTCGCATATCTCTATCAAGCATAGGAGGTCAACGTTACCGACAACAAGGCACAGAATATCACGTTCGACATATCGCCTTCCATCGGCATGATGGACTTGAAATTCCTCCATAACGCCGATCTCACAAACACACCTGATTGAATACAGAACAATTAGATAAGACACCTATCGTGTTTATCTATCACATTCCTTGACTAAAAATAACTAATAACTAAGATATTTATATACGAAGAAAAAACAATTTTGTTGAAATACAAATCAGAAAATAATGTTGAATTATCAAAATAATTACATTAGACGTTTAAACTAGTTATACTAGAATATTGAAATTTTTTGCAATGTCATATCTCAAACTTCCTACATAATTATTTTGATAGTCCAATATGAAATTATTTTCTGATCTGTATCTAAATTTTTAGGTACAGTAAAAATTACTTTTTCCACATGCTATATACTAGCTACTAATGGCATAATCAAAGTGCGATAACAACCTAAGGATGCTAAAAGATCGGCAACGGCGAGTCGTACAATAATATCTCGTCCTCTGGAGAAACTCCTCCAACGGTAAGAACCATGTGAATCCTCTCTGGGTAGTATCTGGAAAAAATATTTTTCTTCAGTATCTAACAGTGCCAATTTGTGAACATTCCTTGATCTTCAAGTATTTCTTAAATTCATATCTATGCGATAGCATTGTGCAAATAAATCTTTCCATTGCAACTATTATACATTTAAACCATTTCTATATTTTATATAATTTATAATTTAAATATAACATTTACAAATATAAAAAATATATGTAAAATTACTTCACATTTTGTTTAAATATTTTCATCATGTTACATATATATTACAATTATTTAACATGCTTTTATTAATTTCTTTTAGCTGCACTTTTTCGTACACTTCTCGTATATAAAGGAAATAAATATCATATTCGAAGGAGATAAGGTGTAAGAAGTGCAACCAAAACGAATCAACAATCGCATTATGACAGAGAAGTTCCAATTCCGAAACAATGCTTCCTAGCGATTGAATCTGATTATGATGAAGAACGACGTATCTCAGATCAATTCCCGTTCTATACGTTAATTGTAAATTAATAAGAAAAGAACGAACCGGCGGGGAAAAAGCTTCAGGGATGATATGATTCGTACGAGTTTACCTGATAAATCGCGCCTATCATGCCCATCGTCGACGAGAGCATGCACACCGTGTTGTACGCATCCGTATTAAACTCTTGCATTATCGCTATCGCCCGATCTGTCCGGTTTGTGTGATGACAGCAAAACGTTTGTAGGGTTGGATCGGCCATTATTATCGGATGTTATCGCGGTCGAATCCAGAGCGCGTCTCTGCCTTCTATCTTACTTGATCTAGTAACTCTCCGATAAAAGGAAAGGAAAGGAAACCGGAGTTCCCCACTCAAGCGTCCGGTAGCCAATCGATACGTTTGAAACAAACTTATCTTATGATAAACACAAAATATGTATCAATATTTCTAAAACAGAAATCTCGGTAGAATTTTTTTTATTGTAGCTTTGTTAGTTTTATCCATTATAATCTGGAAGTCAAAGCAATCTTATATAAAAAATAATTTGACCGCATTACGCTTAGTCGCGTTAAACTAATTAGATCAGTGTATGTACATGTTAATAAGTTAGAGTTTAGTATTTTCTTCGCTTTATTATGTCGGGTCGCCAATCAACTGGATGCGTTTCTTCGGTCTGAAAATATAGATAATAGATTAATTGATATAAAAGTTCAGAAAATGACAAGATAGTCGAATATTATCAGTGTGCGATTGCCAAATAGACAAGAGCAGCACAGCATAAGCGCGTTATGTAAAAGTCAACTTACGGCAGTATCATCTTCCTTATATACTTTAATAGTCTTATCAGCCTCTGTCGTAATCATGCGAGTGCCCGACATGTCGAATGTGATACTGAACACCCCGGCCTCGCTGTCCATCGAGCCGGGCTGTACCGGCGCCTGGAGCCGCTGGAAATTGTATCCGGTTCGCCAGTCCCAGAGGTGCATGGTACCGTTGTCAGCACCAGAGACCAATACCCCGTCGGCATTTACCGCCAGACAATTAACTATAGCGTTGTGGCCCGACAAGTTCTGAATAAATTTTCCTTCCGGGCACTTCCACTGCTTGATATTGTCTGGCGAAGCCGAGGCGAACATATACAGAGACGGATGGAATGTTAGGGCACGTACACTCTTCTTGTGATTCGTCAGAGTGGCTTTGGATTTGCCAGCGGCCAGGTCCCACAGGCGAATCGTGCAGTCGTGACTGCCGGTGACGATCTGCGGCTCGACGGACTGGCAGATTACGCTAGCCACCGTGTTGGTATGTCCGACGAGCGTATGAACGTTCGCTTTGGTACGCATGTCCCACACTCTTCCGGTGGAGTCTCGTCCCGCCGTTACCAGGACGTCGATAGTGGGATGCAATGCCATGGAATACACTGCCGACAAGTGACCGTGGTAGTGTCTGATCACCTTGTTGTATTCCAGATCCCAGCATTTGACCTGTCGATCCTCCCCACAGGAGAACAGGTAAGGGTGCCTCTGTGAGAACGCAAGACCGCGAACGGAGCTTATGTGACCAGTCAGCGAAACCTTCAACTTGCCAGTCGCCAGATCCCATATCTGCAATTTCAAAACGATCATGCAAACTCACGGAAAAGAGAAATTACTCCTTGTTGATCTTACATTCTGGAGCATTACTAAGTAAATTGAAATATCAAAACGTGAGAATTGAGCACTCACTTTGATTACTCTGTCGGCTGAGCCTGTAGCGAACCACTCGTTTCCAGGTTCCACAGCGCAGCATCTCACCCATCCCAGATGACCGCTAATAACTCTATACAATTTCCATGGCGCATGCCACTTAGGTTTTGCCATTGAAGGCGTTTTCTTTTGTGGCATTGTGAGCGCACCACTGCCTATATTGCTTCCTGTATTTATTGATACTACACTTGTGTTTCCCTTTGTAATATTGTAAGGAACAACTGCTGAGGTAGCATTAACTCCAAAGGTTTCATCTAAAATACAAAATTAATTGAATAAAATAATATACGTAAGAATAATAATTATTTTTATATCAATTATATGAGTACATTGCAAGATATTACCTCCTGGAGGTGGGGGATCCGCAATATCATTCTCTTGCTGCACTTTGGCTATGTTATTTTGCTTAACGCGTTCTAATACTGGGCCGTAACAGTCTTTTGCTTTTATAACCTTCTTCATTTGCTGCCTGGAAATAAATATATATAAATAAATAAATGCTCCTTCACAAGATTAAAGCAAGAGATTTGATTAAGAAGTAATTTAAATCTCTTCTCAAGAATCAATTTGAACAAAAGCAGAACTATTAAGGCTGCATTCGCTTTGGCGCTTACAGCGTTTGTAAGCATTATCTATCCTTGTTTAATATTTGTAAAAAAGGATGAAATGATGCTTACAGCGCGTGAGCGTCTATCGCAAACGCACCCTAAGAATCAATTTAGTCAATGATTAATTCAACCAATAGAATCCTCTAAAGCAAATTTTTTTCTCTCTCTCTCTCTACCTAATTTAATTCATCAATCCTGTTCTAATCTTTTTCTTTGTATGTTAAAAAAATTAACAAAATGAAACTTTGGTCGTTAGAATTTTTAACTTCGTAGTTTTAAAAAATTAATGTTTCAATTAATAACAAAAAATTTCTACCCAAGTTAGCAAAATATTAAATATTATTAGACAAGTTAATCACTGATTAAGTTAAGCTGCAAAGACTGATTGCGATGACAAAGCACTTACAAAAAGGGATCTTCCGGCGGTAGGGCTCCTTGATTTAATAAAAACATATCGTGAGTTCTCTTCAAGGACCTAAACACTAGCGTGTGCACGGAATGCCGTTGGACATCCTTGTCCTAGAACAGGATAACGAAGTGTTCACGAAATTTGTATAAAACTCTATGTACGCGAATGTAATGTATTTTTATTTCAAAGTAGTGTAAAAGAAATTAATTAAGATGTTCTTACCATGCTTCTTAATATTGTATATTCACGAGCCTATTCTTTTGAAACTGTAAGGTACTTATTTCGTATTTCGAATCTGTGTATTTTTGAGGTTATGAGACTCTTCTCTAGTTGTTTTCTTCTTGCGTTATTGGCTTTACTGGAGACTTTTTATCGAGATGGGGATTTTTGATAAGTTCTCAAAGTTAGCGCGAATTGCGATTGGTCGATTCTTTTACTAAAGTGTAATCTTTATATGCATAAATTTATAATTTCTTATATATAATTATTTATTAAACATGTAATTACCTCGTTATATAATTATTATTAAAACTTGCCATTAATATATTATGTGTATTTTCCAGTAATAAATTTAAATCTCATAAGAATCAATTTGAAGAAAAGCAGAATTTATCAACAATTATTAATTTAGTCGATCAGCAATTAATGTAACTGACAAAACCTTTTATAGAAAATATTCAAATTATTACATAATTCGTCATTTCTGTTCCAATCTTTTTCCCCGTATGTTAAAAAAAAATTAATGTTTCAATTAATAATAACAATTAAAGATTAATAATTTCTATACATGTTAATAAAATATAATACAAATATTATACTTGATAAATTAATTACTGATTATAAGTATAACATATGTTGATCAGAGTTTGATCAAAGTCACTTTCTGTCTATGTGTCAAGAGTTAAATTGTAATAATAAATATTAATTAAATCACAATTTCAAATGTGACAAATATCAAATTGATTCGTCAGACTCATATATTTGTCAAGTCTTACAATATCGCTCTTCTTAGTCTGATAAAGAAAAAAGAATTAAGATTATCTCTCTAATAGTTCGCTTATTCTCAAGAACATCTAAAGGAACGTTTTAAATCTAAGAAGGCGATTGTACGCAAGTGATCGTTCAGATAGACATGTCAATAATGCTTATTATCTAAATATGACAAGATGACATTTGACCTTGCCGTTCCCCTGCCGTTGTCGTGACATGTTTTTCAACGTCTCACACGCGTTATCGTATTTACGCTATTCACTGCTGGGGAGATGGATGTACGTGTGTATGTACAGTGTATCGTGCACGATATAATACGTGCTCCTTGACGGCACATCCTCTTTGCCTCCAATCTAGAGCGTGAGGAAATTGGAGGGAATTCTCTGTCGGCGAGATACTTGCAAGCCGGTTTTGTTTGAAAAGACAGACACCTGTGTGCAATTCTATATCTGCCTGTCCGGATCTAACGCCTGAAAATGCCGTCGAACAAATTAGGTAAGTTTTATAAAATTTAGTTTCATGGAATTTTGAAAAGAAACGAGAATGATCAGATTAACCTTCAATTTATCTTCAATGGCATGCTGCATCTGATGAACCACGTTCGTCGGATGCTCATTGCTTCTCTTGTTTCGAATTTCTGAGCACGTGTATTATAGAAACTATTCTGAATGGATTTTAATTGAAATTGTTACGTTTTCTCTGGAAAACGTAACAGAAATTTAGGAAAAAATTAAATAATTTTGATCGCCAGAATCCATTTCAAACAAAACGTGTATGTACCAACGTGTACCTTGCTCCCTTGTTCCATCTAGTTGCACGAGTTACTTGCCTAATTATTTGATAATTGCATTGACAATTAGACAAGAAATTAGAATTCATTATACCACTTGCGTTCGTTTTGCACCGATAGTTTTAATTTGAGATTACATTAGGTTAAAATATTTCCTGTATATTAAACAAGACAAAATATATGGAGAGTAAATTTTAAAAAATATAAATTACAAAATTACCTTTATTATAAAAAAATATTATAGCTAAACAAACAGACAATGGAGGAATAAAGAAAGAAAACAAATTTTCAAATATTTATAGATTTTCTATCAATTTTCTCAATATTTATGTTCAAATTTTTTTGTCATCTTTCATCATAATTGCAAAATTTGTAAGTAAATATCAGAGTTGGGGGTAAGTTAATATATTTTTTTAAACTAAATTAAAAGTAAAGTTAATAACTTATAAAATTAATTTAGTTACATGAACAAAAAACAAACTACTTAAAAGTTACATTAAGATTTAATTAATTGTTTCGCTTTTTAGTTACTACTCAATCCTGATAATTATATTTCATAAACAATGACAGAGATACTAATCAAGTTTGTGAAATTTTCAGCTCTTTTAAGCGTGTCTGACAAGACCGAACTGTTACCATTGGCAAAAAAATTACATGGATTTGGATTGACTCTGATTGCTTCTGGTGGTACTGCACAGGCACTGAGAGATGCTAAATTACCTGTCCGAGATGTGTCTGAAGTTACAGGAGCACCTGAGATGCTCGGTGGACGTGTGAAAACTCTTCATCCTGCTATCCATGCTGGTAAGAATGAATTTATTACAGTTAAGTAACTTTATTCATATATTTGTCAACGTGTTATTTAATTAACTGGAATAACAACTTTAGTATGTTATACAATACGTACAATTAAGTTACTATATATTATATAAACACTTTAAGGTGAAAAAGCAAAAAATTTGGATGAATAATTAAAGAATTATTACATTTATTCTATCTCAATACAGTGCCAATATCATGAACATTTACCATAAACAATAAAAAATTTTCTTTATAATTTATGTTTGACATTGACGAATTTTAATTATGTAAACTTTATCATGTTAGACTGACAATGTGGATCTCTTAATAATAAACTTCTTCATTACATTGTTTTAGAATTAGTTTAGCAATTTTTAATATTTAAAATTTCTTTGTAAAACTATCAATTTTCGTGCTGAGTGAAATCGAAATGTTCATGATATAATTGGCACTGTATTGAGACTCTTAAAATAAATGCACTAATTCTTTAATTATTCACCCAAATCTTTTGCTCATTGATGACCTTTTTTTTAATTTTAATGTTTTTTNTTTTTTTTTTTTTTTGTTAGGTATTCTCGCCAGGTTGACAAATTCCGACGCCCAGGATCTTCAGAAGCAAAATTATGATCTTATCCAAGTGGTAGTTTGCAATCTGTATCCCTTTGTAAATACCATTTCGAAACCAAATGTGACGGTCGAGGATGCGATAGAAAATATTGATATCGGTGGTGTGACTCTATTACGCGCCGCTGCTAAGAATCACTCCAGAGTTACAGTTATCTGTGACCCCGCTGATTATGAAAAGGTCATCAAAGAGATGGACGCTGCCGCCGACAAGAACACCTCCTTGCAGACTAGGTGAGCTTGCATGATATAATTGCAGCATTGTAATTTTGCAGACTTGTTTTTTGACGCTTCTATAAACTATATATGTATGTAACTTTTAGGCAAACTTTAGCCCTGAAAGCGTTCACTCATACTGCCGAATACGACAACGCTATCTCGGATTACTTCCGCAAGCAATATAGCGCCGATGTCTCTCAACTAACTCTTCGCTATGGTATGAATCCACATCAGAAGCCTGCGCAGATATTCACTACCCTGGAGAAATTGCCGTTGACCGTGCTGAACGGATCACCTGGGTTTATCAATCTGTGCGATGCGTTGAATGGTTATCAACTGGTGAAAGAATTGAAGTCAGCTCTAAATTTACCAGCGGCCACTTCCTTCAAGCACGTCAGCCCGGCTGGTGCCGCGGTTGGCGTTCCTCTGGACAGCATACAGGCGAAGCTGTGCCAAGTGGATGATCTTTACAATCAGCTTACGCCCTTGGCGACCGCTTACGCTCGTGCGAGAGGTGCTGATCGAATGTCCAGTTTCGGTGATTTCGTCGCATTATCTGAACCGTGCGATGTTGTTTCGGCGAAGATCATATCAAGGTACACGATACTTGATAATGTACAATTATAATATTACAATATTATAATCTTACAAATATGAGACTATGATAATACGTACAATAACGCAACATATATACTATAAATATACGATGTGACTTACATTGACGATAACATTTTGTATTAATAAATTTCTGTAATTACTTGTAGAGAAGTCTCAGACGGTATTATCGCGCCCGGCTACTCGGAAGAGGCTCTTGAGATATTGAAGAAGAAAAAGGGCGGCTCGTATTGCGTGCTTCAAATCGATCCTTCTTACGTACCATCCCCGATGGAACGCAAGACTTTGTATGGCCTGGTCATGGAGCAGAAACGTAACGATGCGGTGATCGACAAGTCGATGTTCGATAATGTCGTTACTGTGAAGTCAAAGACTCTGTCGGAGAACGCTATCCGTGATCTGATCGTGGCCACTATTACTGTAAAATACACGCAAAGTAATTCAGTCTGTTACGCCAAAGATGGGCAAGTGATTGGCACGGGAGCGGGACAACAATCTCGAATTCATTGCACTAGGCTGGCTGGAGACAAGGCTGACAATTGGTTCGTCATCTTTTTATTACAATATAAGAAATGTATTGCCAAAGACATGGAATTAGTTATGAAAATTATTATCTTGTATTTGTACTATATACTTTTTTCAGGATAGTTAAAAATTAAAAGATAGATAATAAAGTTAAAAAATTAATAACTTTTAACTTAGTTAATTTGAAATAATTTAATTTTTAACTTTAATTTATTAACTTTTCCTAAGTTATGTAAAAGAAGAAATTATAAAAGAAAAAATTCATTTCCACATGAAAAACAATATTTGTTATTTCATATAAACTTAATTTACAAATAAAATATCAAACTTACTTAATGATCCATATTATAATTGTTTTAAGTAATCTAATTTTAAAAGCAAACGAATTTCTAATTTAATATGAATAATACTTTTCAAAAATTAATAACTTTTAATTTAACTTTAATGTAACTTTTAACTAGTTTTTTGTAACTTTGTTTAATGTAACTTTTAACTAGTTTTTTGTTTATATAACTTTTAACATAACTAAATGAACTAAATTTTATAAGCCATTAATTTTAATTTAATTTTGTTAAAAAAAATATATTAACTTACCCAACCTTTTTATTACAGGTGGCTTCGCCAGCATCCGAAAGTAACAGGAATGAAATTCAAAAAGGGCGTGAAAAGAGCAGAGATTTCTAATGCCATTGACAATTACGTCAATGGGTCCATTGGAAAGGATATGGATGAAGCTACTTGGGCCTCCATGTACGAAGTGATTCCTGAAAAACTATCAGAAAACGATAGAATTGAGTGGATCAAGAAGTTGGATAATGTTGCTCTGAGCAGCGATGCCTTCTTCCCGTTTAGAGACAACGTTGATAGGGCTAGACTCGTATGTGCAATTGTTATTATGTGCATTATCTTTATTTTACATAATACAGTTTAAATATCAGTTAAAAATTAACAGTTAAAAATCGTGGGATAAATAAAATATTTTATCGATTTATATTTTTGTAAACAACAGATTTATTAATTGTTAGTGGCGTTTGATATTTTTATAATTTCTTTTTTTTTCGTTACAGAGTGGTGTAAAGTTTATTGCGAGTCCTGCTGGTTCTACAAACGACGCAGCAGTAATCGAAGCCTGCAACGAACACGGAATTGTGCTGGCTCACACTGGTTTCCGATTGTTCCATCATTAAATTTGAGATATCATTTTATACATACATTGTTACTATTTTTATATGGTATATCCAACCAAGTTAATGTTTCTCTCTTCCAGTTAATGTTTTGATATAAGAAAAGCGGGATAGAAAATATTTTTGTACCTCTTTTTTTTACTTCTGATGTCTATTAAACTTTATATGATATGTAAAAATAAACGTTAAATATAAACGTTAGCATATATAGTTTTTTTTTTTTTCATATATTTTCACACGTTTTCGGCCTTTGCACTCTAATTTCATTTTCATTATCATTACAATAACGATTCATACTCTAAAAAATTTTTGTATAATTTTTCTTTTGATTTTTTTCTTTAATTTCTTAAACTTTGTGTCCAATTAAATTAGAGATATCGAATCTAGATTCGATTAAATTGAAAACTATTCGAATACCGGACTATTGGGCGCGTTTAGCAGACTCAACAGTTGAGTGAGCGCACGCTGTTATTGGTGTATTTTTCTAGATCACCCAATCAGAACTTCAGATCTAGAATAGCCACCAATAACAGCGAACGTTCACTCAACTGTTAGGTCCGCTGATGCGGCCAATAACAAATGTTCACTTTCCTTTCTCTATTGATCATCATGTCGATGACTCTATGGCGTGCTACGGCTGGCTACGGCGTTTGCTGCCCCGCCAAAGTTTTTATTCATTTTATTTACAGAAATATTTATAGAAATTACAATAATAACGTGGTTTATAAGTTTAGGAAGATAAGGTGATCATGGACGAAGTCGACAACGCTCAAATAATTGTTAGTGAAGTATACAAATGCGACGTTATTTACAAGTAAATTTGTCCAGATACATAACTATCACATTCTAACATTTACTATAATTTTTTAACACAAAATTGCTCGATATTACACATTAACTACTTTATAAATTTACTGTATGTGAATTTATTTAGATTATATGTAATCTCGATATTTCAGAAGTTATTTGCGAGTTTATGTACACATCTCATTTAATTTACACAATTATGTTAATTTAATTTGCCAATTATGTATCTTTTTATATCAAAATTCTTTTTATTTTTGACGATAATAGATATTAAAAGAAATTTAATTTAATTTTTTTCACTTGCTGAACAACAATTTTTTCAACTTTGTAGGTTATTGCAGATGATGTTTGTAGAAAAGCCGGTATTGCAACAACTTGGATCAGTAGCAACAAATTCGGAATTCATGCGTACAAACACGTGAACCAAAATTCAAAAGGTTGCTAAATAACTTATATATACAAAAATAATATATTATAAATATATACGTTTCTTGATGTACATATGAAAATAATTAGTATATGCTGTTTTTTGACACATTAAGAATTTATTTCAGACATTAAAAGTCAATTTGCACCTTGTGACGCAAAAGTACATTTCCTCCGGCCGGAAATTATATTATTCTCACCACTTTTGCGTAAACTGGTCAACGAGAGCAATGGTATTTTCTTATCAGTTCAGAAGCTTAAATCTTCTTCCTCTGGTGACATTAGGCCAGAGCTTCTTAAACACAGCAAACAGTATAGATCTATATTGCGAGCCTGTGTTGAAAACTTTCAAGAGATACTGCCAAAAGAGCTGTTATTGGAAGAGAAAGTAATGCTGGAGAATTTTCTTACTATATTTTATCAAGTAGAATGTGTCTGGCACTTAACAGAGATTCTTTATGTAGATGTTGTACCAGGTAAATTAAGTTAAAAATATCTATATAGAATATATTCTATGAAATAATATAAAAATAATATTAGAAATAATATAAATAGATGTTATATATATATATATATATATATATTAATAATATAAATTTTTGTTAAGAAAAAATTCTTTTGCTTAAACATATAGGTTTTTTAAGAATGATATTTGTGTTACGTTCACAGGCGACGTTGTGCTACCACAGTTGTTGGAGTGGATCAGCTTTCACTTTCCCTCGAGGGAATTAGCAGCGACGAAGATTCTGTTGCAAAAAAGTATTGGTGCTGATTTAGAAAATTTGAATTACTGGGAAGCTGTAATAGGTTGTGCATTCCATGGTAAATTAAATCTAGTTTGCCGCCTCCTGGCGTTGCATAGCAAAGCGGACCATTCAGCATTCATTACCGCAGACAATATTATCAGAACAATGCCGGTATACAATGTGTATGGTGGATATTCCATAAACGAATTTATTATGCGGTGGAAGCACTGGCAAATGGATCTCTGCTCTAATCTGGAGACAAACTGCTTCGTCATAGATAGCAATCTAGAAATGCTTATGAAGGTCAATAAAATATTAATTTTTTTTCTTTTTTAAAGATTAAATATTTCAAATAAAATTTTATTTAAATAATTTATATAAAAGACAATGCTCTTTTGCTTTGCAGTTGATAGCAGGAGACGAATCAGTATTATGGGAATATTCCAATTACACGGAAGCATGGTATGAATTATTGGCAGCAAAGCTATTTTATTCAGCTCCCTGTTGCAAACAGCTGGAACTTTCGCGCTATGCGAACAGTATTGCCGAGAGATGGCAAGCTAATAGGCACTTAGATCGTGTAATCCTTGCTTTAATGGAAAATGATCTGTATCAAGTTATCAAAGAAATACAATATATGAATGATAATGGCTGGTTCGCGGCCCACCTAATGGACCTGTTATACAAATGTGGAAAATTGAACATTTTCAGCAAAGATAAGACCAAGTGAGTAGAAGCGCAGAGATTAAGGGATGATTGCAAGTAATCCTTAGTGATAAATTAAAATATCTTGCCTCCTATCACAGTGTGACTGCACAGCTTCACGAATCTCTTACATTGGAGTATGGCACCACGTTGATGAGCCATCGCTCGTTGTGGCAGTGCGGCGCGAGTTATTTGATACATTGTCCCACGCAGGGTTTGGCCAGGCTGGACATTCTGTTGCAGTCGCTACCGACAGGCACAGAAGCAAGGATCAACAAAATTATCGACGTCGCGCGAGACAATAACATGCCGCACGTTGGTAAAATTTGATCCTTTTCTTTCTATCTCTCTCGTCTTGGATGATATTTACAATAACTTAAAAAAAGTATCTTAGTCACTAGCATATGCAAGATTCAGGGGATGAAGAGCATAAAACAAGGGAGATTAGGCAATGCTCTTACATGGGCGCTAAAGGCACATGATGGCAACTTTACCACGTATATCGCAGATCAGTTTTTGAAGCATTACGCGGAACATGGGGAACTAGAGTGTCGCGATTTGCTAGAAAACTTGGGCTCCTGTATGTTGGCCAGCGACAGACTTACATTTTTGGGTAAAGAATTACGTATAATATAGACGAGAATAAATAATGATAAATATTTCTATAATATATAACAATATAATTATTTGTAATCATATAATAAGTGTAATTGTAATAATTAATATAAAATTTGACACAGGAAAATATTGTGAATTCCATCATATGTACGGAATGGGCGAATTTCGCGAAGCGGCAAGTCTGTTGGTGTCCCTTCTAGTCTCGAATTTGACACCGAAGTAGTAAGTTGTTATATTCTTTTTAAGAATTATTTTATGATTACATAATTTGCAATGTAAATTTTTTCTCAGTTTCTGGTCCGTCCTGCTAACAGATGCTATACCACTGTTGGAAGCGGAAGATGTGATCTTTACCTCAAATGACTGTTACGAGCTGCTACGTTGTGTGGAAGCTCATGGCAATGATCCAAAATTCCAAGACAAGATTTCCATCTTCCGAATAGGCGTCGCACGAAATCTAGCGCGAGCTTTAAGCTTAGAAGGCTGTCAGGCTGAACATTGACTCAATCACTATTGTATCATCCTGTATAAAGTGATATCAATATTTTCTTTAATAAATTGTAATTATATTTCTAAATACATTTTCTAATTATGTCATCTTTTTTTTCAAATCACTTCAAAATGTCTTTTCTTCATGTGTCCCACATTAGCAGAAAAAGAAATCGTACGATGACAAAAAATTATTTATAAGGAAAAAGTTATACTAAAATATATAAATATAGGACCACACACAAAACTTGTAAAACATATTTTTAGTATCTAGTACTGCCATAACAATTAAAAATATTTGTATCTTGGAAAACATCTGTAATTAAATTTTATAAATGATTAAATGCGAAAAAACGAAACAAAATAAATTAATAAGCCAACAACTTATTTATTATTTAATTTACATAAATTTTACTCAATTTTATAGCTTGTATTTGAAGCTTTTAGCAATAACTTATTTTCATTCTTAATTTTTATACACATTTATAATTAAAAGATTTATTTTCAAAAAAAATTATATTTAAAAGACGTTTTATTTTTAAATCTCAAGTGTAAATTAAAGGGAAAATAACAAGTGATTTGTTTAGTTCTATACTTTAAGTATGTACATTTGCACTTTCTATGTTATCTTCTTTTCGCACTAAGGTCGATATATTCATCTCGTTTTAAATGCAGAAAGTGCAGGCGAACACGAACCTATTCGTCCCCACCACGCTTCTGTTTACGTCGTTTGAACAAGTTTGCCAAAGTCCTACAAAGTCCGCACGTGTCTTACGATGATCTGTCCTCCTGCATTTCGTAAGCAAAGATTCATTAATTATTCTCTTTGCTAAAATACTATTTACGTTAGTCTACTTATGTCACATCTATTCGTAATCGTCACATGCAAAATTCTTGTTGCAGAATATGTTTTCCATTACTTTGGTGAATATTGATAGTTATCAGGCCCCCCCTATACCCGAGTTAGATGTGACATTTTCCGAGTTCCGTGGCTCCGAAGTAAAAAAAGTACCGGTAATCAGAGTATTCGGATCAACTGCCACAGGTGAGTGAATAAAAGTAACATCAGAAAATTTTATTATGTTTTCTGATACGTTACAAATTTTGCTAAACTATATTATCAAAAAATTTTGCTGTATATATAAAGTTTGAGGGCTTTTAGGCAAGAAGACATGTCTGCATATCCATGGTGTCTTTCCATACATGTATGTCCCATGCACTGTTCAGGAAAATATGGATAGCCATGCTTATCAACTAGCTGCTGCAATTGATTCTGCACTGAATACATCTTTTGGTTCTGCTTTGTCCACAAACCAACATGTATATAAGATCCAACGGGTATCAGGAATGTAAGGAAAATTTAAATTGCGATAGATTAGTAAATTTTTATTTTTAATACAAGTAAAATATTTATCTTTTTGTACACATTTTATTTATTAAATGCATAATGTATATTGTTCTTTGCAGACCTTTCTACGGTTATCATGAGAAGGAACACTTGTTCTTTAAAATATATTTTTATAATCCAGCCATAATTAAAAGGACAGCAGATTTGCTACAGGTAAATAGTTGTGTTATTTTGCACATGAGGTATAAGTGTGATAATACTGTATGTCATTTTAAGGAGAAAGTATTGAACAACGGGAAATGAATTTGTTTCGCTCTTTTCAGAATGGTGTTATTCTCAATCAAACTTTGCAGCCGTACGAGGCACACATTCCATATATTATGCAATTTATGATAGATTACAATCTCTACGGCATGAATTTAATAAATTTAAACAATATAAAGTATAGACAGCTTTCACAAGGATGTATAACAGAAGATAGTCAAAGCAGGTCTTCAATGGATTTGTTAGACTCGCCAGTGTATCTATCGTCATCTGTAACGAGACAAAGCATATGCGAGCTGGAAGTGGATGTGCATGCTTCAGAGATTTTGAACAGGCAAGGTGTTAACGAAAAATTGGAGCTGAATCCTGGTCTTGCCGCGATCTGGGAAGAAGAAAAAGCGAGGAGAGCCGAAGCTGGTCTGGAAAACGCAAAGTCGCAATTATTGTATCCTAAAACTCCCAGCAAAATTACTCTACCTCCAACGAGCAATGATATCTATCAAGAGGAGCAATTATTAAAGAGACTGGCTGCTATATCACAAGTATTTCGTTGTACGATTAGATTATGATAATATATTTAATATATACATCTATATTAATATTTTGTTTGATTTTCTTATTTTAGAGCAATGAGACAATTGTTTCAAATACGACAGCATCTTTGTATCCTGTTGAAGTAGAAGATAATGAAAATGTCTTAAATGCATCTCGTATTCTAAATCACAATGAATCTCTTGTATATGAAGAAAATCTTGAAAGAACAGTTTCTGATAATTATAAATTATTGCAATTGGCCTCGTCAGCGTTTTTAGAGGTAGCTCGAAGTCAAAGTAATGCAACAGATACTAGTATTTGTAAGTATTTTATTATATTATCTAATATTGAGTGAGAATAAATATTTTATTTTATTTATTATTTCTATTTTGTTTACAGTGGATGCAGATGATATACAACTGGTAGAAATGTTAGCTGATTTAGCGGAAGGAAATGAGATTGCGAGTAATGTAGATGACGATAGCGTTCTTGGATCTCAATATTCTACGTTCGAACCAATTAAAAATGATCAAGAGGAGGAAGAGAATGAGGATTTAAATATCACAAGTTTAGATTTAGACAACTTAAGTTCTTGGGAATCAATGTGTAATCAGAGATCCGATCAATATGAAAATATAAAAGTTACAGATAATAAGCAGAATACTGAATCTGCAGATGACTCAAATGTTAATGAAGAAAGTTATGTAGATATCACACTAGTGAATTTTCCACAAATCGATGGAATCGATGATTCAGATGAGTTATTAAAATATGAAAAAGAGACCATAAGTAATTTAAATAATAAAACTAATACTGCGTGTATGGAAGTTCAGTGTCTTCCTAAAATAATTAAAAATTCTAAAAATAATAACTGTATTATTAATGCTAAAAAAGATTATGTTATACATATTTCACATAGCAATATAAACCTAATAAACATTATTAAATATATTGCAAATAATCCTAACAGATGTCATTTAAGGAAAGAGTTATATAACTTTGTAAATAGGTATTATTTTCATATATTTTTGAAAACCAGCAAAAGTTTGCTAGGTACGAATGTAAAGCATTTACATATCAACACAAGTGCCATTATAGAAAAATCAGATTATTTAAAAGCTAAAAGAAGGATTGTACATAATAAAAGAACAGAGGAAGAATTATATGTTGTTCGATGTCAGTTACAACCGGATCATCGAGACTTGGATGTTTACGACATAGATGAGATAGAAACGTTTGAAACTTTGGAGCACAACAATTGTGTAGCAGATTATGGAGAAGACAAGTGTAATTGCAAATCAGATTCTTCTGAGTCACGTGTTCAAGAAGTACTTTTGAAAATCAATCAATGTATACATCATGAGCCATATAATTTTTCAATGAATTTTATAATAACGAATGTCGATGGGACTACTGCTACCGATTCGAGCGATACTGATTCTGAAGCCGATGTGACAATCGATAGACAAGAGGAACGTATATGCGTTTATAAATCTAGTAAAAAGAATAATATAGTTCAGATTACACCGAAGAAAAGAAAATTTGATTTTCAAGAGGACGATCACGAGTCGCCTGGTAAACGAAAAAACGTGGCTATCAAAACGCCAAAGAGAAAATATAATTCTCCAGGCAAGGTGCCTCGAAGTCCAAAATTGTCGGGAAATTACTCGCCTCTTAATATTACTATTATATCTCCAACATCCAGTAGAAGCCCTATACGACGATGCGAATCTCCGAAGAGAAATCAATACGTGCCAACATCCGACGTTCCTTCTACTTCATCCACTACACCAAAGCACACCAAAATACACCCATTACGTGTGAGCTTGCTTCGTGAAAAATATTTAAATTTGGATCTAGGTAATTTAAGCATTTTTATCATATTTATGAGGAATTTATTTATTTATTTTTTGAAAATAATCTGGGATGTTTTTTATTTTATTAATAATAAATTCATTAATAATATGCTATCTTCTCAATTTATTATTAAATTATTATTATATAATTATTATTACAATTTATATTTACTATATTATTGTAAATAATTTTTTTTCCAGAAAATAACGACGCCAATGATAATGAAATAGATACTAAGAAGTAAGATCTATATATTCCATATAGCTTAGAAATTGTAATTATTTAAGTTCTATAAGTAATCTTTGTTATATATATATTTATAGCCGTGTCGTAAAAGTTGATAAAATGACGATGATTGACGAACCAATACAAGATCACGAACAGAGATCGGAAAATAGTGAAAATTTATTAATTAAGAAAAGTAAAGAGGTCCGTAAAAGATTGTCTTTCTTAGATTACAATGAAGAGGATACTTGTACAAAATCAGATTGTAACACAAACCAGTCTGAGACTTTAATCACACCTGGGCATTCAAGAGATCAAGATGCAACTGCACTTGTTTCCAGCAATGAAAATAGTAACGATAGCGTCCCAAATAGTCAATGTACAGAAAAGAATAATGATACATCTCCCGAAAGAAACTACGCGTCAGATATACGAAATCTGGCAAAAAAGTCCGTACAACTTCACGATGAAATTATTCCTGAAACTGATCTCGATGAAGATGAAGAAGACGTATGCAACGTAACTTTCACTCAGCACCTCAATCAAAAGTTAGAGAGCGATAGTCAGAGTTCGTCGTTAGAACGGAGTATTCGTCATTCGTCAAGGAACGCGATAATTTTAATTACTACGAAATATAAGCCTCCTAGCCCTAGAAGAATTGTGGAAAGTATGACAATGTACGGCATTCCGAAATGTAGATCGCAAAAACCGTTTTTCGGGGATAAACTAGATCTCGCGAAACAAAAGGAATTGTCGAACGCGAATGCTTTGTATTTCGATGTGCCCGCGTTTAAATCCAGTCTAGAAGACATTACGAGTATCAAGCTATGGCGAAGAATGAAGGTCAACGAATTTCATCCCTCCGGAGCGAACATAAAGTCTTGTCATATCAAACGGGTGCTTGCGGGATATAACTCGTTAACGATTAAACCACTTATGGAACCGCCGTCCTCTAAAGATGTTAAAAATTGGATTAGAGCTAAAAAATATATATCGAAAAAAAATTCTGATGCCAAATTATCCAAGCAGAGTAAGGCAAAGGTGTTAGATGTACAAGATATACAGCATCCGTCAATTAATACCATTAATGAAAAAAATAAATCTCAACCAGGAACGTTTAATAATTTAATTAATAACGATTCAAATATCAAAGAACATGTACATTCACCAATGTCTGAACGAAACACGCTGAGCGAAATATTATCTGACGAAACCAGGAAAGAGTTTACACAAAATTCTGATAATTCGCAAAACAGTTCGGAAAATAGTTTAGATCCTTCCTTAAAAAGAGCACTGGAAAATCCATTATTACATAAACAAGATAAGACGCATCTAGGTATTTCATACGGCCAAATCGAATGTTCGTCTAAAGGAAGCTGCAGTAACGTCTCAAACGAGAATCTTCAAAAAGCCAGAAAAATAACAGTAAGTTCATTATTTTAATCTGACTTGGATAGTTTAGAACTTATTTAACGTTTTGTTAAATTTTCTGCAGCATCAGTATCTAACGTTACTGTCTCTCGAAGTGCACGCCGTTACTCGGGAAGAACTACTTCCTGATCCGCAGTATGATTCTATCGCTGCATTATTCTACGCGATTTACAACGACGTCCCGAGAGATACTAATCAACAGATAGAACACGGTGATTAAAACTAATTACTTATTAATTCATAATTTTTAATTAATATATAATAATTAATAATTTTATGTGAAAATAAGCATTTTATATATCTCTCAAGATCTCGCTTTGCGAATCAAGAAACTTCATAAAGTATAAGATTATTCATAACAATTTTTTTTGTTTTAGGCGCTATAATTGTAAATTCTAATACTATAAGTGCAAGACTCAACATGATGCATTCTGCCAGCGCAATGTGTCCAATCCTGTACGTTGCAACAGAACAGGATGCGTTCGACAGCCTTGTAAAATTAATCGAGCAACACAATCCGGACATTCTACTTGGCTGGGAAGTGGAGACGCTTTCATGGGGTTACATTTTCCAGCGAGCATTGCATCTTCGGCTTAATAACTTTCCAGTGAGAATCTCGAAAATTCCACACATACAGATATTTTCCAAATCCGATGCTTACGCATTTGAAAAAGATGATGCAAGTGAAATAAAAGTACCCGGACGTAATATCCTTGATGTTTGGAGGATCATGAGACATGAAGCAGGTGAGACATTTTCTAGTACTTTCTAAGATTAATTTATTTTTTCTATTTAAAGGAAAATGAGAACAACTTGATTTTTTTTAGCTTTACTGACGTACACCTTCGAGAACGTCATGCATCATGTTTTACATGAAAGAATTCCGTGTCCTTCCTTCAAGGCATTGTCTACCTGGTGGAAACAAGAGAGTATGATAATAAAAAGTAGAGTTATACGTCATTATGTTATCAGAGTCGTGGGTACCATCAAGCTATTGAATCACTTGGATATTATAGGTGAGATTAAAAATTTTAATTCTTATAAATTTTTGTCTTTATATTTTTATACTTTTTATTACTCATAAAAAATTTTTGTTAAATTCAACATTTTATTATAAAATTTTATCATAGGTCGCACATGTGAACACGCTCGACTTTTCGGTATACAATTTTACGAGGTTTTCTCGCGAGGCTCGCAGTTTCGCGTCGAATCTATGATGCTCAGATTAGCGAAACCCATGAATTACATTCCGATCTCACCATCCATTCACCAAAGAGCCAAGATGCGAGCGCCAGAATGCCTACCGTTGATCATGGAACCCGAGTCTCAATTTTATACTGATCCAGTGATCGTGCTCGATTTCCAGAGTCTATATCCGAGCATGATTATCGCTTATAATTACTGTTTCTCTACCTGTTTGGGGAGAATAGAGCATATAGGCCAGTACGTACATTTATTACCAAAATATATATTAGATTAAATTCATTAACTTATTCTTATTTTATTCTTATTTTATTCTTATTCGTAAGATACGGGCCATTTGACTTTGGTGCGGCGACGTTAAGAATAAGGAAGAACACCGCGTTAAAGTTGCAAGACAAAATGAACTTTTCGCCTTGCGGCGTAGCCTTCGTAAAGAAAGAGGTCCGTCAGGGAATACTACCGCGTATGCTAACGGAAATTTTAAATACACGTCTGATGGTGAAGGAGTCTATGAAGCTGCATCCAGCAGAAAATCGTACGTTGCAACGCGTTTTTCATTCTCAGCAATTGGGCCTCAAATTGATCGCAAATGTTACTTACGGTTACACATCCGCGAACTTTAGCGGTAGAATGCCATGCATCGAGGTACGATATTTCATCGAGATATAATGATAAAATAATAAAAATGATATAAGTTAATTTGATAAAAATTTTATAATATATATGTCTTGCCATTTATTTCATGAAATTTTTTTTACAGATAGGTGATAGCGTAGTGAGCAAAGGACGAGAGACATTGGAACGTGCGATCAAACTGGTGGAAACTACGCCAAAATGGGGTGGGCGAGTAGTTTACGGAGATACAGATTCCTTATTTGTATTGTTACCTGGGAAATCTCGAGAAGAAGCGTTTACTATCGGCGAGGAAATCGCAGATGCTGTTACTGCGATTAATCCCCCGCCCGTTAAACTTAAATTTGAAAAAGTTCTTTATCCATCCATTTTGCAAGTAAGATATTAACATAATTAGTGTATAGTAATTATTGTGTATATATAGAGCAAAGATCAACGATCAAATTGTTAAATTTAATATTCCAGACGAAGAAGCGATATTGCGGATACATGTATGAAACTCGCGATCAGGAGAAACCTGAGTTTTTGGCGAAGGGGATCGAGACAGTTCGCAGAGATGGCTGTCCCGCAGTTTCTAAAGTAAAAACATCGACATGTGCACTAAGAAGACAGTTTTTACAATTTTAATTGAATATTCACATATTACAGATACTCGAGAAAGCTCTTAAGGTTTTATTTGAAACGAAAGATGTTTCCCTGGTGAAGCAGTACGTTATCAGGCAGTTTGATAAGATTTTTCAGCGACGTGTGTCTATTCTGGATTTAACATTCGCGAAAGAGTTTCGCGGAATGCATGGGTACAAGGCCAACGCTTGCGTGCCTGCATTGGAGTTGACACGTAGATTGATCAAAAAGGATCCGCGCGCCGTGCCGCGCACCAGCGAGCGCGTTCGCTACGTCATCGTCGCCGGTGCACCGAATCAAGCACTCATCCACTGTGTGCGCACACCGATGGAAGTCGTCGCCGATCCATCATTAATTCCAAATTCTGTGTATTATATAACGAAAATCATTATACCACCCCTCAATCGCTGCTTTAACTTGTTTGGGATTGACGCCAATGCATGGTAAGTGCATGAAAGCCCTAATGATTGCAAATATTTACAACATATTCACATTATTTCCATGATAATCCTTATCCACATTTATGTAAATTATCTGTAATCTATTGAATATTTTCCCATAGAACAATTTAAAATAATATAATCGTTACATGTGTAATCACTGTTTCATCGAGTTATAATCATGAAAATAACGGGATATTGTGCATTTTACAGGTACAAAGAAATTTCTCATCGTTCAAATTTTGACAATATTGCACACTTAGGAGGAAACAATCCAAAATCCACTATTCGTCAATTCTTCAGTTCAACGGCATGCATTACCTGTGGGGAACATACCAATAAAGAGATTTGTCCAGATTGTCTTTTGCAACCAAGTCGGACTATTCTTGTACTACTTGAAAAAATCAAGCAATTGGAGAGGAATTATCGACAAATCACTGCTGTAAGCACAATAGAGGAAAAATTTTACACGTATCATTAGGTGTACATTTACTATCTTTAAGCTGTAAATTACGATCAATCATCATTATTTAATAATGGACTATTTTTTTTAGATTTGTCATTCTTGTATTGGACAATTAGGTGACATAGAATGCGTGTCTCTCGACTGTCCTGTTTTGTACCGAATGACACAAACTCGTAAAGAGCTTGCGCAAGCTTCCTATATGAATAATATTATTTATGGAAATAATTCCAGTGGAATCAAAAAATTAAATGCAGTTGCTGAATGGTATTGATTACAGTGGAAATAGGTTCTTCATCTAAAACGATCAAAAGCAAGTATTCTAGTTTTAATTACAAATGTCTTCTATAAAATAGTATTATTGTTAACATTACTGTAAATATTATTACTAATATTATTTTTATAATTAAATGTATAAAATTGAGTGCTATATCAATTTTAATGAAATTCCCATTTTTATTTCTGTGTAGACGCAAAAAAATCAATATAAATACAAAAATATGGTAAACAAGGTAAAGATAAGAAAATTCTTAAAATGTTACTTGTAAAATATAAATAATTTACATTATGTGCATATATATAATATATAAACTATCTTTTTCATGTTACCTAATTGAGTAAACAATAATCCATAGCTCATGGAAAATTCAGAGATTTTATCAGATTATTATTACTGAAATATTAATAATCTTGTAACTTGATTTCTTTTTTCTGTTTTGTGTTATCTAATTTATAATAATTTACATTGCTCATTTTCTACATTAAAAAAACTTGTGTAAACATAACGTAGACATAGTATATATAAATAATTCATGTAGAAGTAATTTTGTAAAATACAACACAATCTTGATTGGAAAATAAATAAAACGTAAATTTATTGACAGTCAGCCAATGACAAAGCATCCTTGCTGGCTAATGATGCGAAAATTTATCCAGTACTGACTCTTGTGTGCACAAAGAATGGACGTAATTGATTGTTGAGCTAGAAGACGACCAATGACAAGCGCGCGTTTTTACGAACGCCTCGTCTCACAACCAATCAGCGACGAGTTAGTAGCTGTGTTTTCCCTCCAACAGAAGCAAGTTGATACACGTCGTAATATATAAAATATATGTGATATATATGTATATATAAATATTTAGAAGATAATTCTTCTCATATACGAATAAAGATGGAAATTTGAAATAATCTGTGAGAATCTGTGAGAAGAGGAGCTTTCCTCGTAGATGAAGCGCAAGCTTACGAAGAAGAGAAGCGCCAAATTATCGTTGCTCTACGATGATTCGTGGAATGGATCCCGATTAACGGCATCGACGACATTGTGTTGACGTCGTTCAAGATTCGAGACGCTTCTGTTTGTGGTTTTCCTCTTTTACTCCTCTCGATGCGTTAGAAGTTTGAAGATTCTGAGAGGATAATCAAGGAAGCGTTCTGACTGATCCAAACTTTCGGCTTCGTTCGTGCTTGTAATGGCGTGATAGTTTTCTCATGCGCGATGCCGCGTTTACCAGGTGAATTGATCCCTAGCCCATCACATATCTATTGTTAGATAAGCGCGCCAAATGGTCGCTCGCGCGTGTTTTTATCGTGGCTCGCTCGTGTAATTCCTGTTGCGAAAAAGATACTCAGTCTCGGCTTGTTATACTCGGTGGTTATGTTTGATTGATCGTGATCTTTCATTCAGGTACTGCTTCCAAGGGCAGCTCGGCTTCTTCCAATTCCAAGGCTTGTTGCTTCTGCCATTTGAAGGAGGACAATGAGCTAGAGTATGGAAAGCTCCACGAGTACAATGGGATTGTCACACACTACTATTGTTTGGTAGGTTTCCGATGTTGCGATACTTTGATTATGGACACTGATATATTTGATTTTCACTTCTGTCTCTTCTTCGCCATGTCACTGAACATATGATTTAAAAGATGTTTAAGACAAACATTAGAGAAACTAGAAACTTTCAAATTGTATTGTTACTTATCGATGATAATCTTCTTTTTAGCTCTTGTCATCGAACATGGAACAGAAAGGAGCTGACAACGAAGGCATACTTGGATTTCTTGAGGAAGATATTCAAAAAGAACTTCGCAGAGGAAAAAGATTGGTATGTATTAGAAGTAGCATAATACTATAAAGACTACAATGCTTCCTTTCTTGCTTTTTGCCTATTTTTTCCTTCTTCGTATACTATTGGTTAACAATTGTGTTTCTTGTATATCTTGTGTCTCTGTATGCTAAAAGATAAAAAACAAGAAACAGGAAGCAAATAGCATATTATAGATTAGCTTTTAATTATATAGTATTAAAAGGCACAATAAGATTCAGGGTTTAATTAATAGTAGGTATGCTACATCACACAAGATTCATTAGTCAGGACAAAACACATCTGTTTGTCTGCGCAACTTAAGAGAGACACAATAGTGTAATAGTGAATTTGGTCACTTGCATTATACCAGATTAGTGCATACTGCTATATATAAAATTAGCAAAGTTAAATATAAAGATATAAATATTTTAAACAAATATCCAATAATGATACTATCACAGAATTTAACAGAATACATTTATTTCATCAAAATTAATTATATCATGCTACTATTTAAATATTTTATGTAGCAGCCTTTAATATGCATTAATCTAGTGTGGTACAATTAACTGAATTCATCAAAAAAATTAAAGCTATAAGACCAATTAAGGATTGATAGGATAGAGGTAAATGAGAGCAGTGGAGTTAGTGAGATAGCAACTTAGCATAAATGCTAAGAGTGAGAAAGAAGGATTTCTAATTTAACCCTTAAACACACTGCTGGAAATTCTCCTAAAATTCGATCGCTTGCTGTGTGAAGACGGAATGAGAAAGAAGATTCGGGCTAGGTGGAAAAAAAGTTTGAAGTCTCCCCTATCGATCGATATGATTGACTAACTTCATCGCTCAACTAAAATAAAATGGCACAAAAATAAAGTTTTTTCGGGAAGGTCTCCCAGACCCACTTATGTGTTTAAGGGTTAAATCTCAGTAAATTTTTTCATTGTTTATGGTAGTATCAGCAGAAAAGATAGGATGCTTTCTTTTTAGTGACACAAGTCATTTGAGCATAATGTAATTAAACAGTTGATAAATTAAAACACATCTGAAGTAAAGATATCTACCAATGTAGAGTGTCAGTTCAATAATTTTTAACATATGGTCACAATTTTTTTGCATATCAAAAAGGAAAAAGCCACACACATTTAATTATTTTAGTTATGTTTGTGATTGTCGAATTTAATCAACACTGATAACTTTTATGATTCTAGCAATGTTCTCACTGCAAAAAATATGGTGCAACTTTGGGTTGCTATATCGGAAAATGCACCAAGAAGTTTCACTTACCCTGTGGCTTGAAGGAAGGTTCTCTACATCAGTATTTCAATGAATTTAGGTGAGGGAAAAGAATCGAATTGGCTGATTGATTGGTTACGATTGGTGTGTGATTAAATAATTTGTTTTAGATCGTATTGCGTAGAACACAGGCCAAAACAAAAGATCGATGATCAAATTTTGAAACAAATTCGTTTAGTAGATAATGTATTATGTTATATTTGTTATGACAAAGTTAATATTAAAGATTTTGTGAAGACTTTGTGGGCTCCCTGTTGTAAAAAAGACGCATGGTTTCATCGTAAATGTATTCAGGTTAGTCTTCACAATTTTACACATGTTATTTTCTTTATAATAGGAATATAGATATATGTATATTCAAATTTCTCATTTTAGCAACTTGCATTGAGTGCAGGATATTTTTTCAAGTGTCCCTTATGTAACAATAAAAAAGATTTTCAAGCCGCTATGTTAGAATATGGTATTTTCGTGCCGAGTCAGTAAGTATGACAAGATACGGTCATTATTTTTCATTTCTTTGTAACTCTAAATTTTGATTAATTGTTGGTATAACATGGTGCAAGTTTAGAAATATGCAGATAAATATCTCCATACTGAGAGAAAAAAAATTTTTTATGAAAAAAAATTTCTTAAAATCATATATTTTAATGCAAGCATTTGTTTATTCTTTAAGTAAAAATATTTACTTTTAAGTAAATAGCTATATTACCTTCAGTATATAATTTTCTATTTTTCTATTTTTTTATATATAAATAATGTGATTTTACAAATAATTATTAAACTAAATTAAATTTTTTTTTTTAGATTAAAAAAATCTGATTATCTTGAATATAAAAATCTAACAGTAAATATTTTCTAGAATTGCAAGAAAAAATCACTTGATTAAAAATTATTTATTTTATTTATATAAATATTTCAATTAAGAAATTTGTAATTTGACTACAAGTAAATAAGCTATCATTAAGACCTATCAACTAAATAATTTTTTGAGTTAAGATTCTTTAGTTTTTAGGATAAAGGGATTTATAGAGATGCCTGTTAATATCAGTAATATTAAATTAATTTTCAATTAAATTTCGTGATATTACAGTTCTGGTTCAATTTAAGAGCTGTATTTGAAATCGAGTACAGTACACAGTTCGAAAGAATTAGAGATTGTATGTAAAATCACAAGAAACGTTATTTTAGCACAAAGATCTAGCTATGATCGTTTAGGCTTGTCAATTATTTGTGTTTTCACATAAGTGGTCGAGATATTCTTATTTAAAATTTTTTAAAGATATTTCTTTCTCTTAATGCAGAAATTATTTTTGATTGTTGATAGTTTATCTTTTTTCTTTTTTTTTTCTTTCTTGGAAAGAAAAAAAGAAAGATGAACATGTAACTTAAACTAAAAAGAACAGGCATATTAATATTTTACTAATATTTTACTATATTAATTAATAAATATAAATATTTATTAATTAATATAGTACATACATAAAATAGACAATATAAGCATTTTTTTGTATAATTAGAGATGCTTCATGGGAATTGGTACCAAACGCCTTTGAAGAGCTTTTGTACAGGCACGATCAGTGCGATGCACCAATATGTCTTTGTCCAAAGGGAAGAAAACATATAAGTAGTAATGCGTAAGTAATAATTGCTCGTAACGTTGTTAAAGCTATATGCGATGCGGTAAACATTATAGAATTTTTCTAAAATATTTAGTAAATGGGAATTGGCGCTGTGTCGAATTTGCGGTTCACAAGGCATTCATATGGCTTGTGGGCAATTAAAATGGGCCAATCCGGTATGGGAATGCAACGAATGTATTTGCATATTACGTAAGTATCTTGTAAAAGAGATACATATATGCTACAAGAAAGATATATTTATGATGTAACTTATGTATTTTTTTCGTAAAGGTAAAGCAGAGCATGAAAAACATGAAAGATTGAGTAACAGTTCTGCAATAAGCAGGTATGCATCCATATCTGTTTTTTTAATCTTTTAATCTTACAGGTTGTAGGTAATTCTTAGTATTCTGAGGTAATTAACATCTTTAACAGAGCAACGTCCAATTTTTATATTTTTTTCTTTAAGTTCTAGTCAGACTAAAGATTCTGATTCAGATTCTGAGCAAGATTCAGATTCGAACTCAGACTCAGACTTGGACAGTGATACAGATATCTCTGTAGGAACTGACTTGCCCATGCTCCCGTGTTCAGTGACCACTAATTCATCTTCACGTCTTCACACCTCTTCGGATTCTATGGACGTTAAGTTGCGACCTGGGCCACGATTTTTCAAATTATTACAGCAGCAGATGAATAAGCTACATAAACGGTTGATAATAATGATAATCGTAATAGGAAGTATTTCGATTATATGGAATATAAACCACAACATAACTTGCTATTTTATTTAGCAGGTTGGAATTAACAAATACTAATCTTGAAAGAAATGTTGAAGCTAGTCTAAAAGATACCAAGGAATCATCAGATAGTGACGATGAGAAGAGAGAACCGTCGACAAGTAAAGAAAATATTCCTCAACAAGAAAGTAAAAAAGATAGCTCTCGGAAAGAAAATAAGAAAGATAGCTCTCAGAAAGAAATTAAGGAAGGTAACTCTGAGAAAGAAAGTAAGAAAGATAACGCTCAAAAAGAAAGGCAATTGTCTAAAAATGGAAAAGAAATTCAACCGATTCAGAATGAGTCAGATATTATTACAATTGAAAGCGATGACGATGATGTAGAGGTAAATGATTAAATTTTAATTTAAAAAATAGTAAAAATAAAAATATGAATTTAACCATTTTTAAAATCAAAATTATAATGCTTTTATCTTTTAACTATTTTTGGGGGAAGTGTTTCTAGTACCAGATATTTAAAATTTTCTCATAATTGATAGGAATGGGAAATAGGAATTAGTATATAATGTATTATTATTAATATTGTTATGTCCGCGCCGAGCTTAAGCAAACCGGATCGAGTCTTTGGAGTGAAATAGACGCGAAGCGCGTCTCTCCATGTTTTGTTATTGTTAAACGAACGTCTTTAGTTTTGAGAGCTGTCGACTCCTACGTGCTAACTATTCCTCGCGCTATTAATCTATTTCTCACTGCTAGCATTAAAGAGTGTTTATTTAACGTAATGTTTTTATATTCGAGCAGAAATGCGCGAGTGTAAGTGAACGAAGCTCATGTTAGTTAGACGTAATATAGTGTTTTACAAAGATTTATTTAAACAGATATCCTAAATATCTGTCGAATAAAAAGAACTGACATAGTTCGATATAGGGTCTCCACTACTGGGCAATTCTAGTAGTTAAACTACTTTTCATAAATAATGGTTAAAAACATCGAATTTTCGTGTGCATTATCGAAAATTTATCGATTTTAATTTGTTTTTATTACAGTTTATTGCATTAGAACGCAAAACAAATTCTCCACCTTTACACATGCAACAGCGTACACGGACTTATAAATCGCAGTTAAATGCAAGGTCAGATGCTACTTCTGCAGAAAAGAGCGAAAGTGTAACAATCAATGTATTAAACGACGATGATACCAATCTATCAGAATCTACTGTATCTGCAGTATCAGAGGTCTTAAACACAAACGAAAGTACCTCCGATGAAGTCAATGTAGCAACAGAATCAATAGAATCCACATTAGATGTAGCTGCTTCAAAAAGTGACGATTTGGAGGAAACAAATGAAATGAATTTAAGTGAGACGTCCATTATGAATATCAAAATTACTAATGTTACTTCTCTGCCGCCTGAAGTATTTGAAAGTGTACCTGATGTATACAACGATATCACATCACATGAGAACACTACTGATACTTCATCTCTTTCTACAAATAAAATATTTGAGCAACTCTTTACACTTGCCTCATCTATGAAGCGTAACATATGCGAAGGTAATTTGAGAAAAAAAGGGGGAAGTTTTTACACATACATACACGCACACGCACACAATAGCTATACTAAAATCAATAACATTACATTACATTTTTCAGTGAATGGCGTTACTGACAACTGCAAGAAAATCAAGAGAAACAGTTTTGATGAAAAATTACCCGAAGCGAAATCAGCAACTAGTGTTATTGTCACAAATAATTCAAATACTACAAAAAATGATGCAGAAGATACAAATAATATAAATAATACAAATAGACAACAAAACGAAAGCGTACCTACAAGCAAAATTGGCAATAATGATAAAGATCCCTCGAAATGCACAGCTACAACCATTTTCACTCCGCTGTTAAATAACAGTCAAAAGAATAATTCGCCTCCACCACTCATAGCATTTCACAAGACGAATGAAATGCAGGAGAATCAAATTATATCGCATTTGGAAGAAAATGATGCATCTGTTAACGCACGGAATAATGACTCTGTCATACAAAAGAATCCTAATAATACACTTATGACCTATATTAACAATGATCAAGTTTATTTACAATTTTCGCCGAATAGCAATTTTTATTTGCAACCAATATCAAGCTCGGACATTAAAATTACTCAAAATGCAGATGAAACAAATGTGCGTACTATACCATCAAATAACGTAATTGCATCACACACATCAGATAATCAGATTATTAAAACTGTGATTGTAAATCAAAATGCAGAAAAGACAAACGAAACGGGTGTATATACTATACCATCGGGTAATCTAATTCATGTGCCGGGGAGTATGCTCAGAAATGTGTTGTTAAATAAATCAATAGTCAAACAGGCCAGTGTAATTGCCGCACCTGTTTCAAACACAATCGACAATCGAATAGTAACTCTGCAAGAAACTGCCTCGAAAGAAAATGTACCTGCTAGTACATCTAGTGTTGGAAATGGCTCATCAAACAAATCTTATGTAAGTACTAAAAATTTTGAAAATAATTATATTGAAGATCCATATAACGAAGATTTTCAAATATTGCATAAAACTGAAAATATTTATGATAAATTTTACGAATGCTCATTACAATTAATATTTATAAAATATTTTCGTACCATAAACTTTTCGAGCCCCGTAGTTTTTTTTTTTTATCGAGTGAAGTAGAATTTCTGGTGAGAAATATGGTGCGGGGAGTATGTGTTTTGATAATCTATTTCCCCGTACCTATTCTCCTGTGTATAACTTGCGATTCTAACAGTGTGACGGGGATGCAGGCACCAGACCTGCTGAGACCGATTCTACCAGCTGGAAGGATGGCCCGCCAAGCGAATCCTGTAGAAGGTGAGTAAATACTGAACGCAAATTTCTAAATATATATATAATTTTATAATAACAAATATTAAGAATTAAATTCTTAAAAAGAGAATTTTATCATTAAAAAAAAAATAGAGATCTATAATATCGGTTTAATAATAAAATAATTATTTTGCTTAAATAATATGTATATATACTAATATATCAGTTTAAATTTATGTTCGATCTACGATTGTGGTCTTGGAATGTAACCCCATCGTAAACAGAAAGATACCTGTATTCAAAGAACAGTATTCTACATATAAGTAATGAATTTTTTTAGGCATTAATATTAATTTATTACTTTGTAGTGCGGCCAGCAAACAGGAGGTTAGCGGTTCTACTGCCTGCAGCGTCTTCCCCCAAGTCACAAACAATCATAACACCTGTCATCAACCTAGATTGATACCGCGTTACATAAATCTACACGATCTTAAATTTAAAGTCTGTGATTCAAATAATGTTCAGGTATATTTCACATAGATTCGATTAATAACGATCTATTAATTTATTAATTTGTATTAATTGTGACGTCTGTATTACCCAGATGACTCTATATGATACATTCTCCGTAAATATCTCGATGAATTCTAAGAAGGATAAGAATCGATTGGTAGGCGTAGCTGTACCGCAGGAGCCAAAAGGATCGTCCGCCTTTGCGTCTCTCGGAGCTTCCTGTAGTTCAGATTACATCAACAATACTTCAACTGAGAGACAACGTTCCGACAAATTTTTTCGTTCTTTAAATTGTTTAATTAACGACACAAATACGTGCGCTAAGCACATAGCGCACGGTCAGGATGACGCCAAAGAGAATTTAGATCCAGTCAGATCGGTGAGAATGCTCTCACGTAGCGGTACATTAGACAATGTAAATCCGATGAGCAATGTTGATGACACGGTGTCTGTAAATGACCACTTCCGTGACGAAGAGGATAGTGAGATGCAACTCATTTCAAGTGATACTAATAATTTAAGTGTTTTAAATCGAACGATTTATAATATGAATGTAGATAATGTTACGGATGGCGTGACGTTCGTTTCGAACAAATGCGATCAAGGTTCACCCATCAATTTAGAAGATGTACAGCAGCTTAAACAAGCGTCTGTGCGTAATGCGTTTCCTGCATCTGTCGAAGAGAGATCCGGGACTCGGCTATTTTGTAAGGAAACTAATAGACTAGTACAAGGTGTCGATTTTGATTTAAACGTTGTTAACATGAATAAAAATGTTGTGAAAGTATCGCGAGATATCACTGTTCCAATAAATCGATATACCGATGGCGATAGAATTGGCAATCATCATACAGACGATTCTTCGACGTTACGGAACGGCTATAAACATTTAGACAGTACGAACGTAATGAGACTGAAGATTAATAATCAGAATGTCGCACGTGTCACAAATATTACGAAATTTAACGAACACAGTATCCTGAATAAGCAAATCGATGCAAACGATTCTAGAAAGTTTATTCGGTGCGTGACATTTCAGGAAAACACTATACGTTGTAATAACGAGACTAAGATCAAAAATAACAACGGATTTTGTATTAAAGTGAGCATAGATTTGTGTAAGATACAAAAACTGATCGATTCCAAACCAGAATTATTTCAAAATTATAAGTACGACGATCAGCTGCGTACGCGCACAAGTCGATTATCTGGCCTAAATGACTATGTTCGACAACAGGTAAGATACTGTGATTTTGAGAATAAGGATAGTAACTGTCTGCTCAAAAATAGGGAATTGCAAAAGTCAAATACGTTCCTACGACATCAGAAGTCGAATTCGGGAATTAGATATTTCGATAAAGACATCTTGGACAGGTAGAAGTAACATGGAGAATACTCTGTATGATAAAATATATAGATATTATAAAGCAGAAGAAAATTATAAATACTTGTTAAATGATAATTTTATAAATAATTTGTATAAAAAAATGTAAAATACTCGCAGTACTTGTTAATGAATGAAGTTCTTTTTATAGATTCATACGCCTATATTCTCAATTTTTATCATTAAAAACTTGTCGATAAAAATGAGTTGAGAATATGGACTGTAGTTTTTATAGACTTATTAAATTTTCTTTTATTTCCTATCTTTAAATTGTAACATAATTACTAAATTCTATTGTATTGGTATATTCTTTCATAAAGATGTAAAATTATTTTCCATGTTATACTGATAATAATAAAGTAATAATTTTATTTATACATTTTTTTTTATATTTTGTGCCGAGATAAATTAATTCTTTTACTTTCTGATTTGATTAAAATTTCTGTATTCCCTTTTTGTAATTATATTGAATTATATCAACGAAAATAAGAAATGTGTTATTTTTTTCCTAATATGTTGAAATAAATTTTTTGTATGTTTTTGTATTATTGCATGTTTGATAGATAAATTAGTAAAAAGTTGGAGATTTTTTGGTTCGCGAAAGTATTGGATTAGAATAAAAGTTCGTAGCGGTACATACGGTAAATAAATTTGAAATATCTAAACATAGTCTTTGAATTTCACTAAACAACTCTACAAACTTTTGTTCCAACCAAATATAACAATTCTTAATTCTCTTCAAGGCCAGTGAAATGTGTATGGGAAGGAGGAGCATTTCCTACTTGTAAATATCAAAGGTTTGGAATTTCACACTTTGTAAAAGGCTAAAATAATTTAAAATTTTTAAGAAAATTTTTGACCAAGTCATGATGTCAATGAATGATCGATTCAATTCAGAAATTTTAAAACATGCTTTTAAATTCATTTGAAAATTTTGCAGTAGGCAAAAACAATGCTAAAGTCCAGGAAAGTCAATTTTACAATTTGACGTCAAGGTCTGACACAAAACTATTTTGATATTATTTAAATATGGAGAAGCTCATTAATAGATTTATTAAAAAATAATAATTACTTTTGCTATGTAGAAATTAAAAGAACACAAATATTATTAATAGATATTTAAAAAATTTATCCTCTTCCACTCTCAACCTCTTAGGAACTCCATACGCTGAAAAATTTTACTTCACGGACCCTGATCTTCTCACTTATTTTCCTGAAGATATTGGGCGGTATAATATGAAGACACACATATTAAATTATACGTATAATTACTGATGTAAGGGCAATTTTTCAATAATTTTGATACAGTTAAATTTATACCGTTGAACGTTATGGCAATTGATAAACTAATTTATTATGATTGCAGTGATATTTTCTTCGAAAAAATAAAGGACCAATCTGAAAATTTACTCATTAGTACATTAGATGCATTAGATATTGGAACATAAGAAAAGAATTTCTTATAAAATAAAGAAAAAAATAAAATAAAATTAAGTTCTTTAAAAAAATTAAAAATTTAATTCTCCAACGTTATGATTCAACAGGGTTACAGGGAAAAAGTGCAGCTCTATTTTGCTTGAAATGTTTAAGAACAAAACAATTCTTAAAATATGTTTAATCAATACTGAAATAAATTAAACTTTTTATCACCATTACTTGTAAATTATAAAAATCTTATAGTGGAATAAAATTTAAAAGTCAATAGATTGCATTCGCGTTTAGAGGAATAAAAGAATTACATTTTGGCTTTAAGATTTTTTTTATTAAATTGATGTTTACATATTATACCGCTGGATCATCTCCCTTAGTAGTACGCGTATAGATAAGTTGCGCATGATGTTGCACGACTTGCTTAATCAAGCCCTTCTGCTGAAGTTCTATCAATGCTCGTCTGGCGAGGGAGCCCCTGATCTTCAATCTCTCGCTGACTATCGAGGGCGTAATCAGTTTGTATTGCGGCACTTCTTTCAACAGCTTCTCATACGTGGGTTTATCAAAGAGAACTTGATTATTTAACTTGTCACGTACTTTTCCTTTGGACCACTTCTGTAAAAACACAGGAAAACATTGTATCAGAGTGTATTCTGATGTCGCAATGTTAAACATTACAAGTAATTCAAATCTCATCAGACTCATTAAATCAGTTTTTGCTTCCACGGTTAATCAAGGGAGAAGTGCACATCAAATGAGATTCACTGGTTAAAATTCTTTGTTACGATTGTTACGAAGGAATGTACAAACCTTCTTCTTAGCCTTTCCCCCAGATCCACCCTCTTTCTTCTTCTGGGTTTTCTGAGGTTGTTTAGAGGATCCTTTAGTATCCTTTTTAGGCGGCTGTAATAACAAATCAAACATATAAGATGTATTCATAACAAGATGAAGTTTGAGTGTTTCGAAGAGTTATAGTCAGACTCATTAAATCAGTATTTTACTGTCATCGTATTTGTCTAGAAAATAGGTGGTCATCATAAATTTTACAAAAGATTATATATGTATCCTTAAAACATACATCTTTGATATTTTGGAGATGTATTATTTATTGTGTGTTTGCATCTTTTATTTTACAGAATGTATCAATGACTTAAAATTGATAAATTTATTATTGAAGTATTAATATCAAATATCTTCACATACATGATTACCAAGTTACCAAGCCAATTTTTGGCAATTTTGAGCTTAATATTTTAATACTTTATTTTTAATATGTTAATGTAATTTATATTGTTTTTTAATGTATTAAATACATATTTAAAACTCAAAGGGTTAAAAAAACCTAGACAAGTTAACATCTAACAAGCTCCGAGAATAAATGATTCGAATACCTGAAGTAAAAGAAAGATCGAAGAAAGAGCACGATATTGTATCTACATTCAGAGATTTGCAAAAAGGCAATGAGATTATTTGGAATTTATAGAATAATCAACAGGCAGACATGGAGTATTCAAGACAGGTTATGTTGTTAATGTAATAATCTCTAACTGTTATCTCATTGTATTCTTCCAATACAATTGTTATCTTTCTTCTAGTGTTAAATATTGCTGTCGATACTCCTGTCGGAACCAAAAATGAGGCAAGAAAATCAAAATGTTCGGCGCGGCACGTGGATTCTTCGGAGAAACTCCTTTCAACCGTAAACAAGCTTCGTCCGATACGCGATTGCAATCTAATAAAAATTTACCATTTTTCGCGAGGCTCTTACGTCTTACGTGATATTTATGGATCTCTCGCGGGATCGCGGCAGAAACGTCGAGAATCACACAATTTCATGCACGTGAACTTACCATGGTGGCTGTCGCTCGAGAAAGAGACGGGAAGTCGGCCGCGCGCCATGGCGTGTGGCGTCACTTCCGGCAATGGTGGCGCCGTCTGACGGCGATCCGTGCACGCATCCGGCACTACGTTGATCGAAGTCGCGAGTCACGACGTGGACGTGTCGCGTCGCAGGTCGCAGACCTCGCGGGTTGGCGAGATCGACGGGATTGAAGTCACGAAGGGCGCGTCGACAATTTCGGGCGCATACGTTCCCGTCCACGCGACACGGTCGGCCCTCGTTCGTCTCGTTTTTCACCGACTGACCGACCACTTGATTGGGACCACGCGGTATGGCCACGCTTCTCCATCGTGCATCTTCCTGCGGCGCGCAATCCGGTTCTCCGCGCTTCTGACAGCCGGCATGTCGCACGGCACGGCGGATTGACGTCGGCGCGACGGACTCTGCGACAGGTGAGTCTCTCGTGTGGATTGCGGCTTAGGTTAGGTTAGGTTAGAACGCCCGCTGCTCCCCGATGTAGACGTGGACGTGTGTCGTGAATCGCCGCGTCGCGCCACGCGCGTATGCATATGCACGCACGCATGCACATGTTGCTCCAATTAGCGAACTTGACTCGTGTCAAACAGCTGGGAACGCCGTACGTGGGTGAGTTGCAACTGGTCTGATCAATCGCCTGGCTCTACGCGTTGTCTCCTCGTTTCTCGCACTTCGGAAGAGATCCCGGAGTCGTCGGCTGTTCTGTAGCGACAGATGTGCGTCTGGTGTTAAGAATTTATGTGATTTCTGGATAGCAAACCTCGGCGCAGCGGGATGTCTTCTGGCAACATATGTACGTAGCTGCGTTGTACACGTTTACGGAAATACAGACGCCTGCACTGCTGTTCAGCTTGAAAAATATAAATGTGATTTCCGATAAAATGTACGACTGTATCAGGAATATCTTTGCTTTACGGTAACACCGACTTTGGTTTCTTTGTTTCATTTCAATACGAAGCTTTAATTTGATGGCTTTATTTTATTTTAACGCCAAAGCTTTAGTATCTTTATTTTATTGTAATATTGAAGCTTTACTTTGGTGTCTTTATTTTATTTTGATACTGAATCTTTATTTTAAGGTTTTTATTTTATTGTAATACTAAAGCTTTACTTTAATATCAAAGTTTTACTTTGATATCTTTGTTTTATCTTAATATTAAAGTTTACTTTGATATCTTTATTTTATTTTAATACCGAATCTTTATTTTAATGTTATTATATTTTGTTTTAATACCAAAGCTTTAATTTAGTGTTTTATTTTAATATCAAACTTTACTCTGGTGTCTTTTATTTCAATATCGAAGTTTACTTTAATGCACGCCTCTCCTTCAATTCATCGTCATCATGAGATTATCTCTTTATAGGACAGATTGAAGCCCGTAGCGTAATTCCAAGATGCTGCCACTTTCGCACAGTCCGCGCGACTCGCGTTCCAACTTTCGCAGTAGGGTCAAGGAGAAGCTGCTGAGTTGGAAACGCCTCATCTTCTCCGACCAGAACACTCGTAATTTGTTCCTGTTCCTGATTCTCAACCTATCCTTTGCCTTTGTTGAGCTGCTATATGGAATATGGACCAACAGTCTCGGTCTGATCTCCGACAGTTTCCACATGTTCTTCGACTGCACCGGCCTGCTGTTCGGTTTAGCTGCGTCCGTTATTACAAAGTGGAGAGCGAACGACAGATACTCGTTTGGATTCGTTAGAGCAGAAGTGCTAGGTGGTTTTGTGAACGGACTGCTGCTGTTATTCATAGCTCTGTTCATCATGTCGGAGGCAGTGGAACGAGCTATCGAGCCGCCAGAGATCAAGCACGAGAGGCTCTTTGTGGTCTCCGTGTTGGGACTGATAGTGAATTTAGTAGGAATTTGTGCATTTAAACATGGACACGGTCATGGACATGGACATGGCCACAGTCATAGCCACAATCACAATCACGGCGGAAGGGGACATCACGGTCACTCTCACTCTCAGAATCATGACTACACTCTCCTGAATCACAACTACGATCATCACGTTGAGGTGGAGGCGAACTTCAGTGGTACAAACTCGCAGATCATGAAGGGTGTGTTTCTGCACATACTAGCGGACACTCTCGGCTCCGTAGGGGTGATTATATCGGCGGTGCTAATGCAAATGTTCGGTTGGATGATCGCCGATCCGATTTGCTCTATGCTCATAGCAATATTGATAGTGTTAAGTGTAATCTCGTTGATGAAAGAGTCATGGGAGATACTTATGCAGAGACAGCCGATGGCTCTAGATTACGTTCTACCACAGTGCTACAACAAAGTGACGCAGATACCCGGCGTTTATAGCGTGCAGGAACCACACTTCTGGACTCTGTGCTCGGACGTGTACGTCGGATGCCTGAAGCTGGAGGTGGCCAGAGAAGTGGACCCCAAATCGGTCGTGATGACGACGCACAAGATTTTCCAGGCAGCGGGCATTAGACAGCTCACGGTTCAGCTCGATTATGCTCCCATGTGATCTATGAGATGCATGACGCGCGTCGCGGAATGTTCTTACGAATGTACGAACGGAATTGTGTCTGTCTGTAGGCTCTGTCACAAGGAGATGGGGAAGTCGGCAGTACCGCAGAATGTCTTCGCCACTTCAAAAATCTGTGATTGTGCGCATCGGAATGGCAATCGGTATCATCTCGAACTACAAATCGTTTGAAGATCGTGCATGCCTTAAAAGAGAAACTGCTAACACAGGACGATTGAAAAACAATTCCTAAAAATTTCTAACCGAATCAAATTATTAACTTAAACCATTTCTAAAACATGATGTATGATAAAAGATGTATTTCTCATCTCGATATTAGATACTAAGAACAATGTTACATCAGTTACATTCTCTTCTCTGGGACAAGTGTTTTTCACTGTTCGTTCATCTTTTATAGAAATACTTTACCTCTGTCGGGACAAAGGCTCATCTCTGTACAAGTCTTGACTTGTAATTACTCATTATTACAAGTAAACATTTCAGATCCAGGTTTAATTTAGCTATATCGTAATATAAGGAGTAGCATTGCTTAGATTTTTTATTTTTGCAATGATGCCTTTTGAAGTGTGTTTGTAAGAATATTTTAACATGACTTCCGAGAGCAAAAGAATGCTGAATCTTATATAATTTGTATAACTGATTGAGACAATTATTGTTTCCATAAAATTAAATTATAGCAAGTTTGGAATGTGCAATTATGTGCAAGAAAAACGCAAGCGGCCATAACAATCCGGGGACAGCTGTAAAGAGCTAGTCATCTCTGTACATCTGCAAGAAATAAGGAAAATAACGTACAGTAAATGACATAAGAAAATATTTCATAAAAATATATCTATCATTTTTTATACAATGATTCAAAAGAGAGGTTGCTATTTGTATTTTTCCGTCCATGCTAAGTATTACCTTCCTCATTACTCTGTAATACTCTGGACTCAGAAACGTAACTTAGCATGCGTGGAACATTTGTTGAGTGACCGTACTGGTTATGTATGCACAATCTGTTGGACGAATTTGTGTAGTATTATTTGTATATAATTTATAATTATGTTATTAGGCTCGATGCCAATTGTAGCCAAATAAACGGAATATTGCAAGTTAACAACGTGAAAGATCGGAACTTGCGAAAGCATCTGCGTCAAAATCCAAGGGATCCAGACGAGAGAGTTCTAAAATATCTTTTTTCTTTAGAAAACATTACCTTCTTAATTATTTATCTATGCAAAACACTTTCTTCCGAAACGTAACAGGAACTTTTTGGATCCTGAAAATGCGCGGATGATCGAAAAATCATTGAATACGATGTTTCTCCTTGATTCTTAGCCTTTACGATTAGATATTATGCAACTAAACACACGGATTTAGATAACGATTTTATCGCATTTCTGTGAGATAAAAGGGACGATAAAAATAATGATTTTTATACATTCCACGTGTATCATATATTAATATATATTAATTTATATATTATTTTATGTTATAATAATTTATAATATATATTTAATATATATTGAATAATTATAATATAAATTAAATTAATATTAATTTACATTATAATATATATTAATATATACACGCGTATAAAGATGTCAAGGCATTAATTCCGAATGTGATTACATAAGCCAAAACAATTGTCACAAATAATAAGGTATCGCAATGAAACTATTTCGATTATTTGATTTTACAAAGAAACACATTGTTATCTATCACGATCGCGCGATAATTAACGTTCTTTGCTTAAACGAATCGGGCCAGTATCGGTCTAATGCATGAAAGAAAACGCATTATGTTACGCAAATCTTGTTACGTTTTCATAATACCTTCATTGTATAGATTTATGAATACGCGAATTGCGTGTGATTATTATAAAAAAAATTATAAAAATGTGTAAGTAATAAAGATACCTACTTACAATAGGCTCTTCATCTTTTAAGAATTTGTTGCTTTTGTACGTTGCTCGTTCGAAGTGATCGTTATCGTGTGAGTTAATTTTTCACAGTTTGCGATAAATAAAGGTCGTTTAATTTATCAATAATTAGCGGCCTATGTTATTAGCCCATATTGATAGCCGCCTAAGTTCTTCATTTTTGCACAAGTCATACTTTTTAATTTTTACATATCGCATTTACTAATATTCCTTCTTATCTTAACGATAATACTAATGTGAAATAAGTCAGTCCAATAATTCTCAATGCCACAAGAACTCCTCCTGCAAGTTTGCTCACATTTGTAAAGTGCTCGAATCGCGATTATCAAGACAAGGTTTTCAAACACATATTACATTTATTTGGAGAGGATATGTGTACACATATAAATACATAAATATTTATAATAAAATTACTCACAAGTTGATTCCACATGTGGGTACGTTGGGCGCTTACCCTCGCATGTTGTCGCGGATATATCGCTCGGCCAGTTCTGTATTTTTGTGTATGTATATTTCTGCGGATGTTCCTCTCTATGTGTGCATATGTATGTGTAACATCAGTTTCAGTCTTGCCGAGTGTTGGCTCTCTCGTAAAACGGGCTTGCAAATGTTTAACAGACCGCGCGGTGGTCACCATCGCGCCGCGCGATATAATCGAAGAGACTCTTATGTACATAGCAAATTATCAAAAATGACAAAATTCGTCGTACACACGCTCGAGCGGGAGCACTTACGTATCTAGTCGGACAATAAAGGATTACGCGGGATGGTACTGTATTTCTCGGAAAAACGCCACGAAAAAGGAGAGAAAAACCCTCGATAAGTTCACTCTCTTCTCTGTAGCGCCAGTCAAAAGTCCGTGATCCCTAATATATATATATTGATATTTTAGGGAATGAATTTAAAGTCCAGAACAAATATGTAATTATTATTAAACATTTTAAAATATGCGAAGTGTGTGGAAATAATATAATTGTAAATACGTATGTGCATTACAATTACATAATATTAGGATCACAGAACCAGCCACTGAACAATCATCAATAATATTAATATAATATTTCAAAATAAATTTCAAATTAATTGATATTTTTTAGCACATTTAAATAACAAAAAGGTTATACGATTTAAAGCAGATCTTTGTGCTCAATAATTTCAGAGGTGAATTTACAAACATTTTCAAAATTCCCCATGATATTATCTAGATTTTATTTTCATATATATTTAATTAAAATGTCAGTTTTTGAAAACTTGAAAATGTAATTATATTGTTTTTACTTGTTCATTGAATAGTTTAGTTTTTTTTATTCATTGACTGGTGTCATAACCCTATTTATAATAATTTAAACTATTTAATAATAATTTTACATGCGCATTCACATTTTTTTTATCTTGGCTCTAGAAATTCATTTCCTGAAGCATTGACATCATCCTGTGTATTAGAAACTTTCTTTTGATATTTAGGTTTTAATTGTTCTTGACTAAAATGTCGAAACAATAACAAGTTTTACATTATAAATTATTGAAAGTAACATATTTTCTCTCAGAGATACATATTTTTACTTCTCGAGAATTGATTATAAGGCATTTAACTTTAAATATTTTAAAGATGCAACAAGTTCTTTTATAAAGGACTTTTTAATATTAACTTTTCTCTATTATTTAAATTCAAAAGGCGAAACTAACGTTTCGATAAAATTGTAATTAGTTTTCTATAAAATAAAAGATCTAAAAATATTTTTTCTGCATATATATATTATTATGTAAATACACTTAAATATTTATATTTCATCTAATAAGGTGTTTTTTTATAATACTATATATACGTTTAATAAATGATAGCAGATTTTTGACTGGCGCTCTGTACAAGACTAAAATCAAACATCAGCAGAGACACCCCCCTAGTTTCGCAGATCGTTTCCTTTTATTTTCATTGGTGGTTTCAGTTGAATGGCAGTTATTGTTGGCGTACTGGCATCGATCACGATCTATCGATCGATCGCGATCATGCTGCGTAATATTGTTTTATTTAAAATGCGATATATTGGATTTTTTTGCCGCGCGACCGTAGAAATGATCTTTTCTAAAACGTTGGCGCGATATCGAAAAAAACGACACCAGAGCTCCCATACCTCCTCGCATTTAGCATTAAACGCGATCGGGCAACTATCTGTCGTCCACGATGACGTTCGAGACGATTTTTTTTCTTTTTTCTTATTAGGCGAAGAGCTCGAAGCGTCGAGTTTAGCGCTAAGTGCGGGGTGCGAAGAGCACAGATGCTGAAGTAATTACGATTTGGCAGTCATCTTAATTACAATAATTAATTACTTTATACAACAATAGCCTGCGTCAGGTGCCTGCCTATTATGTATTTTCTATCGCAAAAATTATGGGTATTTGAGACTTTCTTTTCTCTCACGCCATCGCGGAAACGCACGTATATATATGTTTTTCGGGTGCTTACCGTTTAAAATTCACTCTATAAAATTTCTCCAAATCCCCAACAACGCGCGCCACCCCCTCGGTAAAACCACCGGCATCTCGGCCCGCATCTCGCCGCATCGCGAATTACGGTCGATTGTAACATTTAATAATATCGTGACGATCGTGATGTGATCTATATCGCTAATAATAATATATTACTCTGAATCGTATCTTACATCTCCATCTAACAACAACGAACGATACTTATGTAATCGCAACAGCCTCTTTTCTCCTCCACTTAAAACACCGCTTCTCCTCTCGCGCGATAAATATTTACGCACCCTTTTATTTTCGCCTCCCCCAGAAAATGTGGTGAGAACATTCCTCCACATGGCATCGAATACTTTGCACCTTTGTTTGTCCAATGAATCGATTGGCTATAACTATAATTGCGTAGATAAAACGAAGCAAACGCGATCTTGCTCCTACTTATTGAAATAAATACTTCAAAAAATATATGAGCGAAGATAATTCAACTTATTGCGTCTATGAAAGTACAAAAATTTTATAAAAGATTGTTGAGAATATACGTGGAAAGATACGAAAAATAGACAAATTATATATTATAAATCCATGTGTTAAAAAAAATTAACGTCCACCCTGCTAACATTCGCAAGCAAGAACTTTAAGGACAAACGCTTCAACTCGAAAAACGGAATTTCATATTTTTAAACAGACGCTTTTGCTTTGGCATCATTTTTATTCGTGCAACGATGTCCGACGAAAAATGATGCCAAAGATCTCTGAAGCAACGAAAGTGATTTCCTAAATCATATTAATTGCTCCTTTGCGCTTCTTTTAGTATCTCGTTAGTCCCTTGAACGCGTTAGATGAGCGAAAGCGTAATGTACTTCCTCATTGCCTTCGATTCATTCTCGAGGTCTAATACAAATCGCTATAATCTATAGTCTATATCGTAGGTGAGCGCTGCCTGACGCGCAGGAAATGAAATCACAGTAAGACGAAAATCCGCAAAAGTTAACCCGCATTTCCTTTTTCATACCCCCTGCATCTTCATCCTCCTCTTCATTCTATACGCGCCTCACGCGCGGGGCCGATGCTCGCTCGATAGACTCTCTCTTCGATATCCGTCGCTCCTAGAAAATCTACATTATATCTCCGTCTTATCTAATCCTTTTTCCGATTCTCTGGGCTTCTCCGCATCGCTTCCCCAGAACGATCTGTTGACTTAATCCCTTCTCTCTGTCCCTCTCTCCCGATGCCTTCTGCCCTTCAATCTTTCGGAACTCTCCTAGTTTCACAGTCGCGTCCGCGTAGAGATCAATCGATCTCTTCGTTCGATCGATTCTCTTCGTTTCCCTTTTACTTCGCGGCAAACTGTGTGCCAGGATAACTTCCTCTAAATTATCACCCAAGACCCCTTCATTTCTTCTTGCCCCGGCCGCCCTTCTGGAGCTTCGTGATTTTTAGGCGACAGCTGGAGCCTCCGGTGTAAACCACCTCCGTCCTGCCGCCCTCCTCGGCCGCGGTCACCAGGGCCTTGACCGACCTCACGTGGATGTCTTTGGTGCTGATCTCCAGGGTGGTACCGGGGTAACGATCCCGCACGCACTTACCCACGCTGGTGGCCTGTGTCTCGGTCAGCTCAACACCGTCCAGGCACAGCCAGGTGAGACACTGCAGGTGCGTGAGGATCGTCTGTACGAACACGTGTTCCATCTGCACGCGCTTGGCGCTGTCGGTGACGATCAGGCCGTTCGCCCTGAGAAAGCTCAGGCCGCACAGCTTGAGATGCTTGGCGATCTGTCGCATCGTGCGGTCGCTGTCCTCCAAGGTGATTCGCCAGAAGTTGATCCGAAGCGACTGCAGACTGCGGAAGTGCGCCGCCAGGCAGCAGAAGAACTGCTGCAGGATCTTGTCGTCGATGAAGAGCAGCGAGCCGCTGCTACCGCCGATCGTTGATTTGTCTAGCGACAGGTCGAGCTCGCTCAGCGATGTGAAACCTGCCAGGAACGGCAGCAGCAATGGCCCGCGCAGCGCCAGGCGATCGTTCACTGTCACCTGCAGTCAGAAATAATAAATTTTATTTCAACAGATCTTATCTAGCACAATTTGTTTCGCTCATTTACAAGTTGAGAGATAGAAAGAAAGATGACATAAAGAATGTCATAGATCTGACAACTAATTTTCATCTCTATTGGCTTATTTTTTCGATCATCAATTTTGAATTGTAATTTTTTTTAGTCTTCGAACGACGGACGATCGAAAGAAAAACAGGAATTAAATTTCAAAAAGTGTCTTACTTGATGTTGAATGAAGTTTAAGAGTCTTGAAATTAAAGATTTTAATATCTTTTAATTTATCTAAAATTTGAGAAAATATATTTCCGAGAAAATCTAAGCTAGTGTTGATTTTCTCATGCCTTTAAAAAAGGTGAGTTAAATCATTGTCTTCTGTCTTCAACTTGGGAATTAATTAAAATGCAGGTACTTAATTGAAAACTTGAGTCAAGTAAAAATGTGTCCTCATTAAGGAGAGGCCGAATTGCAAATTGGCAAAGATGAGGGACGCGGCTGCAAAGTTTGACGATTTATTTTAGGGATATCCTGTACGGAAGCGAGGGAGGTGGAATTGGGGGTCGATTTAATGCGGAGACCACGAAGACGAATGTCGGTCCGTGCCGTCCTTTATTTATCGCCGTCGTGGTGCGGCCGACAGTAATTGCGCATGTGATAGAAAATATATGACTTATAGATAAGGGAAGAAAGTTACGCGAGATTCGGGGGACTTTCCAGACACGGAATTGGCGTGAAAAGAGATAATTGTTTTAGTATCATCTTTTCTTTTCCTATAGTATGAATGGCTTTTCATTCGAGCGAAAAATATTTAAAAATTAATTTTACACCTTACATGTAATTGCTTCTACATTTTCATAAAATTCTATAACTTTATTTTTTATAAAAGATGAAAATATTACATTCTAGAGTTTCTCAGAAAATTTTCTGATAAACTCTCTGGAGCAACGGTTGAAATACATATAATAAGTAGAATAGAAAAATAGATTCAAAATGTTATTCCAATTTTTTAAAGATATTTAAAATGATTTCAAAAATGACTTAAAAATAATTAATTAAAGAGACTTGAAAAGGATCGATTAAATATTTTAAATATATTCAAAATACAAAAGCAAATGTGTACGCAAAACCTTTCACTTGTACACATATTTGTTTTATGGATAAGAATTTGCAAATTGAGTTCACATGTCACCTAATTTATTTTCAGTCGTTGTTTTAGAGGTGGCAGTTTAAAAATTTTCTTATTAAGTAAATTGTATTGTAAATAGTGATGTTTAAATATCACGCATAGTTGTGTAAAAAATTTTTAAAGAAATAATAAAACAGTGCACATTCAGCGCACGTTGTATACGTCGATTCATGCGCAGAGTGCTCATTCGTTAGCTTTAAATTGCTCTCGTTAAAAAACTACTGCTCGAATGCAATTTTGCCGGAGGAAAACGAGTTTTTTTTTCGTTTCTTCTAGTACCGAGAATCACATTATGCATTCCGTGTGCGTGAATTCTGGGACATTCCGTATACACGGACTAAATGATAATTGATACCTCGTGTCCTTTCGCCTTTCCACAAAGTTTCTCGATGCGCGGGACTCCTGGGGTCAGAGTCTCTTGTCCGGAATCAGACTTTCAGTGAGACGATATTAGGAGATGTTACATGGGCGCGAGCACGTTCGCAATTTCCTGACCGGGATCGCGGAATTATCCGCGGAAGGAGGGGGGCGATATTAGGCGAGGGGAGAACGCGATACTCTCGATGTTCCAACGGGCTAACCGATTTTCTTCGTGGCGTGTTTCACGGACCGTAACGGAGATCCATTTTTCAAGCAAGACGAATCATCTCCGTAAGAGAAGAGACTCGCATCACGGACCTGCTCTGCCGTGGATAGAGCGCGGGTGTGTCTAATGGTTCCAGCCCAGATCCCGGGAACACGATAGCTACACAACCCTGTACATCCAGGGAGCTCGGTCGGAGAGACAGTCGGTAGACAGCTACATCTGCGTCTACTAGAATCGCGATGCCGCGTGTGTATGTTATCTTCCTGAAATGGCACTGGCGCCCGGATACGCACGGTGCATTCGAAGACGTGTAACTGCATCAGCAAATGGTCAAAGCTTTGTATGTTAGTCCAGTAATAGGATTGCATATGTCATTGCAGCATTGTTACATTATGGGATCAAGTTCGTAAGCGAATTGTAGGAGAGTTAGACCGTTTCAAGGATTTCCCGCTAATTATTTTATGCTCTATCTCACGTAATACTGTGTAAAACGACTTGGTGCCTTATTACAGTCCCTTGATTATTTAATGTTTAAACTGCAATCTCTCGATGATTTTTATAAAAGCTAACGTAATAATTAAAATTTGAAAAAAATACATTCTTCAAAAAATTTGAAAAAAATAATTTTATTCCAATTGTAAAAATAAAGGACAATCAGGCGACTATAAAAAATTATCACCGGCTTTTATTGTATTTGGAATTTGGAGAAAAATTTTGAGGATTTTTTTCATATAAAAATAAAGATTTTAATATAAAAAATTAACTCTTTGATTTGAAGAAAATAATTTTTCAATTCTAATTGTATAAATAAAGGAAGATGAAAAAGGCGACAACAAAGTAAAAAAAAAAAATAAATAAATTATCACCGGTTTCCATTGCGTTCGAATTTCGGAGACAAATTGGAGGATAAATATTTTCTTGATACATTATCTCGATTTTGCGAGAGGAAGTGTTCACTCACTTGAAATCCGGCTAGCCTCAGGAAGACGATCGCAGGACAGACCGCAGGCGATGCAGCTCGCAGAAGCTCGGCGCCGGCGTCGTCGCGACGTCCCAATCTCGATAGAGGACCTTCATGCACCGCTAAATGCAAGCGCGCGTTGCATAGGCTCAGCTCACGCACGCTCGTGTATCTCAGCAGCTCTGAGAACACCGCTAGACTGTCGGATTCCTGTGAAAAACAGCGAATCCAATTAGCATCTTCCAAAACAGTTATCGTACTTTTGCCTATAAATTTTAAATGCTTTCTGAAATAAAATATGAGTAATATGATACATATGCAATTTGTATGCATATTACATATTACATATCCTTTGCCATTTCGTAAAAGAATTATAGCTTCAGTTTGGAAAATTATAAAATAAATTTCGCAGTAAACATTTTTGAATATTATATATGAGCATCTTTATTTTTATTTTCTGAATATATAATTTATTTGTATAT
>QKQZ01054995.1:0-14463 GCA_003595255.1 Solenopsis fugax | reverse complement strand
AGGGAGAAGGAGAGAAAGGGGGTAGCGGCACCCCTTAATGCCGCGGCATAAAGTATGTATTACGCGATATAAAGCCGTAGAGAAAGGGAGGAAATAAAGTGCGTCGCCGCTGGCGAAACTGGGTCTCCATATGAAACGCACGTTGGGATTTTTCGGTCACGTTTGCCTGATTGCAATCAGGCTACTCGTCGATCTTGCAAATAAAAGTTATATGGCGACTGTTTGTGCTGAATTACCGACACGTGTTTTGTACCCAAAGCATCCTACGCGGCGTGCACGCTGCCGGCAGCACGAAAAATTCGACGGTCCCAGCGCACCGCGGAGCGGCGGGATCGTCTCGTCTCGTAAGTGAAACGTTCGAAGCGAATGGAAATATTGAGTACGCGCTGTTACGAATACGCGTGTCCCGAGTGTATCGCATTGTTCGCGCAGGCGATGGTTGCTACACTAGATTAAAATCGGGGAGAGAAAGAGAAAGATGTAATTAAAGCGTAACCCGTACAACTCGTTTCGGAAAATAATAGTCTGTAAACTAAATTATTTCGGATAAAATAAGAGTGTCAATATAAAAGAGATAGTTATATTCGTTAGATACATAATGATATAATCTAATATTATATTTGTAATACGAACTGTGTAGCGATTCCATGTTTCTGATTGAATCTAAAATTTTTAAAACAATGACTGGAATAAGACCACAATTTGTAACACAATTAAAATCACGTTGACGTATCAATTAGGTTCTCTTAACATCATTGGTTGTTGCAATAAATATTACCATTTGTAATACGAACTGTGGCGATTCCATGTATCTGATTGAATCTCAAATTTTTAAAACAATGATTGGAATAAGACCAAAATTTGTTACACAATTAAAATCACTTTGACCTATCAATTATATTCTCTTAACGTCATTGGTTGTTACAATAAATATTACCATTATGCCTCGAAATATATAATTGAATCTGGTTAAGGCTCTGCGCACAATAGAGGAACATTAGATATTAGGAATAGGAATTAGAATTTTAGAATGAAAAATCAATTTCCTCTCAATGAATACTATAGATAAATAATCAATCATGTTGTGTTCTGTACATTTATGCCTCGCATTTTATTCGTATCCATTGTTTAATGTTCATTGAGAAAACTGATTCTAAAATTTTAATTCCTATTTCTAATATCTAATATTCTTCCATTGTGCGCAGAGCTTTAGACGGAATGTAAGGAAGTCCAGATTTAAATCTTGATTGAAATAATATTTTTTGCAACATATTATTTATAATTTTTTGGGAAGGGAAGAATCTTATAGATACTTGTGAGTATCAGTATTATTAAATTGCCAATTTAATATTTGTGATATTCTTCTGGTTCGATTTAAGAGCTATGTTTTCAAGACCGAAAGTAACGGCATGTAGTTTGAAGAATTAATATCAATCTTTATATACAAAAGATGTATATAAAGATTTTAATATTTTTATAACAAACGATTCTCTTAATGCTCTATTCGGTAATCTAATGTCGGCACCGTTTCTAATGTCGTTTCCGCTAGCGAATTAGCATTCTCTTCCCAGTCTGTATCAAACGGCTATAAATATTCTTTAGTGACAATTCAACGGTGTTCATTATGCGGCTAAATCATGGGTAAATGTTCGCATCTGTAATCTAACAGACTCGTGTACGTTCAGCGATATTGCGACCAAAAGCAGATACAGAACTGGTTCTGACATCTTTGGTGGTTCATTACGGAGCGTATCGTGCAACGGACAAAAACCAGGCGGAGCGATGTAGTCCACCGCTCGCGGCCGCATTATTATCATTAATTATATGCGCATTACAGACACGACTGTCGGTAACAGTGTTGCGGTTATTAGAGGAGGGAGCTAAGTGGCCGCGTGCTCGAAACAAACGCTTGGGAGTCCACAGTGCGCTTGATGCGCTTACGGAAAACGAGGGAGATGGAGACAGGAAAAATAAAAGAAGGGGAGTGGAAAAAAAATCAGAATGGCGAAAACTCGCACGAGTAACCCCCGCTCAATGCGAGTTTTTTCGAAGGTCCGTACCTACGGCACGACAAGGCTGGGTTTAATGTAATGCTATAAAACCGGCATAATTTAGTAATGAACGGCCACTTTGCACAAATGGCTTCGTGCATCATGGCCAAACCAAAGAAGTCCCTTTGGCCGAGTGAGCGCGTGATAGGATAATAGTAATGTGCTTAATGGTAAATGGAGGCATTCAAGAGGCCGAGATTCAGATGGCACTCATAATGGTCGCCCGGACTGGCGTATCACCCCTAATAAGTACAAGTGGCACAAAATAGCTGTAATCACTTGACATCGTGGATCGTAAGATCATCCTGCTCCCCACCGTCAAGACATCGAGCTCGATGCATCTTGGTATCGCCTATCTACCTCTATGCACTCGAGTCGGGCTCGCGTCGCGATAAAGCGCCACGACACGGTCGTTCTCTCTCTCTCTCTCTCTCTCTCTCTCTCTCTCTCTCTCTCTCTCTCGTTTAAGAAATATAAAGCAATAATGACTTGAAGACTTTACAGAGTATTAACAATACACCCTGATGTGAACTAGGCTGTTATGAAAGAGTTTATATCTGTCTTAATATTTATAAGCTTCCTCAGATTAGAATAGATGTAAAGTCTAAAAAAAAAGTTAACATGTGCGGCGCGTTACGAGACTGTGTCGGAACTAATAACCACCTAAAATTAAATTTAGAAATAGAGTTAAGATATATTTTTAGTCCAAGTTTCTTCGAGAGCTTGGAGAGAACGATAGCGTATCGCTGCAAGGTATGTCGAAACCGGTCGAGATCTCCGGGAAGAGACTTCGGCCGGGATTGAAAATGTCGATGCCGCAAGGTCACGTTAATGGACCGTACGCGAATCACGGACTAATAATAACCCGGGCCATGTCGCACTATCGGCGGTAATTCAAAGCAAATTTAACGGGGAGCGTATCGCAATTGCGGACAAACCGTATATACAGCGGGAAACATAACTCACCGTTGGTTTGTTTGCATTATCTGCCGCGCTCAAATACCCATATTTATCTCGTCTCTCGTGACACCCTGATGGGAGATCGTTATTTTATTGACACCTCGCGCCGAGCGAATATTAAATAACCGGCGGGCTCGGCGGACGAGTCGCGCGTCGGTTCGTCCGTCAAAAACTGTCCGATCCGATTTAATCAAGAAGATTCGCGAAACCACCCGAAAATTCGTAGCATCTAATCGCTCGGCGAACGCGAATGCGGGAGAGACGGGACAAAACTTGCGCCGCGTCCAAATTCTACAATTTTTCTGATCAAACTGTATCAACGTTCGCGGTGAATTATCGGGAAAACAACCGGCATAATATCGGCGGCATTAATTCCGATAATGGCGACGCCGGATAATTATTAATTTATACGCCTAGGAAAACGATTCGTGACGCCGGAGCATTTGTCACGAGCTTAAAGTCCCCCTAAATATGTTGGCATACTATCGATACCCTCCTCCCGCTCGGCCCCTCGCTCGTCAGGCAACAACTCCTCCCTCCCCCCCGTTCCCTCCTCATTGCGTAAAGGGCCTATTTGTTGCTCGTGATCGATGAAACGATTTCAATTAACAAAATGCGCTACGTCGATGGTCACGGTCTCTCATTTCGGGAAGCGGCGGAAGCGGGCGCACCGGGACGCTTTCGGAATTCGCCGAAAAATATGCTCGCACTCAAGGCTAATGGACCGAATGAATGAGGTCGTTTTGTCGGGTCGCGGGAATCGCATGTAGAAAAATATCAGCGCCAAAAGTGTAGCGGCGCATCAATTCAAGCGCCGCGCTTTGTCCACGTTCGCGTCTTCTCATCTCGCGGCTGAGAGTTAATTAAACGCCGATGCGGCCTTTGAAGTCGATGCTTTCTATGCGAAGCGTTTGCGTTCTTATGCTTTTAGATTCGATTGTTGAGGACCTATGCTAAGATGATTTCACGAGCTGTAAAGTAACATGACTTGAGATTTCAATTTCGTCTGAAATTTTTGCAGTTTTTTTTTAACAGATATAAGTTTCGCATGCGTAATTGTCCAGCGTAAAACATTTATAATATTGAAGAAAATATCAGCACACTGAGAGAAATCGTTTGGTAGTATAGTGATCAAATGAATTTTATAGTTACTGATACCAAAAACTTTGTTACATTTAACAAAAAAAAAACAAAAAACTTTTGTAATTTGTTGTATGAAAATAATTATTTGGTTAAGACTACAAATTGTTTGGTCAAAACAACTATATATTTAGTAACTATCACTATAAAATTCATTTGATCACTGATCAACCAAACTTTGGTTGATTTTACAAAACATTTCTCTCAGTGCAAACATAACAAATACCAGTTCGCTCTCTGAAAGATACTAGATTGGTAGGAATAGGTTCATAAAACATTTATAAAATGAGAGCCATCCTCGAAGATGTATTACTGAATATGTTGATCTGTCAAATTAGACCTGATACGAGAACACTTCGATAATATGCTTTGCCGATATATTTCACAATGTGATGCAGCCAACCGACCGCGCCAGGCTTTCCCCCGGGAGAAATATCGCGGATTATTATTTAGTCAGTTTATCGCGCAAATTAGTCATGCGAATAGGGATTCATTAGAGCAGTCGCTTAATTATCGGCGTTACAGACGACGCTGAAGTGAGAAATACATGGCGCAGCTACGCGAGCACCATGCAAGCTTAAATTCCATTCTGATTGTTTCGCGAGTGTTACCGGTGTCGATATCTGTCGTTTTGTTCGCTAAACGAATTAATTAATTTTCGTCGCGTATCTGAGATGTAAACAAGCGCGTCGTTTTGCACGACAATTTGTCAATTTGGGGGGATGTCTCAAGTGTCTTAAGACATTCGGAAAACAAGTGCACGTGTCGCTATCAGCATCACTGCCGAGCGTATCATCACCACCATGCTCTCAACTAAATAATTATCTATGCGGGATCTTAATCCGCAAGCAGGTTAATCTATAATATTTTATTCGGCTAATCAAGAAAAGTGGGCACATCCCGACGCGGTGATTCGCTAATGATTCACGTCCAGAACCCGGAAGATTCCGACAAAGTTTTTTATCTCGGGGTGAATTCTCGCGGTTCCGCATTAGCTCGAATCGAGATAGTTTCGTGCGCGCGCGAGATAGCGCGATCTCATTTGCATGGAAAAGGCGAATAGAAACTTTTTTCCCTCGGACTTCAACTTTAATTCTTAATGAAAATGAGCCCCTCGCGAAGTCGCTGTGCAGGCGATGAGACGAGAGCGAGAAGCATGACTGGTCGGCGCGAGATTCGTCGAGGGGTTGGCGGGGATACGACGGAGGAGACAAGGAATTCGGCGGGCAGGGGATGTAGACGGTGAACAATGAACGCGGGAGAGCTGTTCCAGCGCCTTTGGCCACGCGCTCCTAACCGTGTACTTAACATCGTAGTTTTGAAATTGTCGTTGCTTTTCACGGTGCCGCTAAGCTCCGACGTATTTGGCAATCGCAGTTTCAAACATTAAATACAATCCGGAATCGATATATCGCAAATACGAATTTTTATACCGCGATACGCACAGCGATCGAGATAACAAGTAGCTAATTCGTGGTTATGAAACTTAACGTATCATATGATATGGATTTAATCAAAATTTAAGTAACGGACACAAAATTTTTTACCGGGAAATCGTGGCGTGTTAATTATTATATAAGCGTAATATACAGCAACGCAACAAAGTTTCGAAAGATGCATCGTCGATCTTATTAGGGGATGGACAAAATTTTAGCAGCTCGTAGAAATTGCAGCGTACATGTACCTCGTAAGTATATGCAAGCCTTTATCTCTCATGAGGGTCCTCGGAATCTTACCGCGGGCATGAGCGGTGCTCTCTTTCGAATACAATATTGCTTCGTCGAGTAGGCAGTCGCTCGGCTACCAAGTCGCAGACAATAGTAATCGTACTCGACTTCGTCGGCAGTGCCAGCGGGCAAGTCAAAAAAATCACGATCAAGAATGCGGATGCTCATGCAAGGAGCGTGTAACTCGCCGAGTAAAACTTATTGAAACGATAATACTGTAAATTCCACGCGATTGCAGAACGCGAAATATTCAAATCCCTAACATTTGATCAACCGGATCGAGTCGCCCCGGAACTTTAGCCGGAGGCCGCGCTAAAATCCGTCCGCTAAATCCATCCGTGCGATGCGTTTCATGAGCAAAGTAAGCACTGTGAAAAAAAAAAATCTTGACCAAGAAAATCCCTTCTGCTACCCTCTTCCGACCCCGCCATGCCCCACCGTCGGCCGCTCCTCCTGAGTTAACAATGGGGCGAGGCTCACGTGCGCGAAGAATCAAGTGTTCTCGCACACCAGCGCAGTCCACTAGACCGAGGGCGCATGCATAATACAATGACCCTGCTAAGTACTATTTTAAAACAATGCTGAAATTGCTTTAGGGGATAAAAATGAACGAGGTAGCTAGGTGTATTTTTCTCCCCTCCGTCACCCCGCCTCTTTGACGAGGGTGCACGTACACGCGGCCATACACGGTGTAGTAACCACTACCATCCCCTCGCGCGTACCCTTCGCGCCGCCGTTGTGGCCGCACATAGGCACAGCCACGTACAAAGCTCTAAGCCTTTGAGTCGCAGTCTCACCGGCGCGGCGCACAATAAGGCGCCCCATTTTTTTGTTTTTACATCCACTTTAAGAGCGCGGGAGAAAGATGGAATGTGCGACGAGCTGCCGTTTTTTTTTGCGAGCGATGTCACAGGTATCTCGTCCGATATCTCGCGCCTATCTTTTTTAAATTTTCGAGGAACTTTACGTGAAAAATTAAATTCCAATGTGTCAACAAGTGCCTCTCCGAGCTAATGTGAAAAGAATATTATCCTATTTCAAAATTTCTCAAGGAAGATATCCGTTAAAATAAATCATTTCATATATATAAGAATTTATAATGAGTGATATAGCATAATGATTTGCTTTGAAGAGGCAAGATATGTAAAATTCGACGTTGCTTAAATCTTACTTGGCTTTTAAGCATTATGTACAGCTGATCATAATTGCGCTAAGGCAATTTAACCAGAACATGGCCTATATCGATTACGAAGGCATTTTGTCTGGAAATTAAGACCGACGGGTACATGCGCGATTAAGGTGCTCGAGGATGACGATTCCGCAATTCTTGAGGCAGTCTCTTCCCGTTACTTTGACATTTTTAATTACGGACTCTCAGTGTCGACGAGAGAATTTCGTCTGTGCTTTGTGAGCTGGTGAGTCTCGGGCGCTTGACCGGCATTGAAAAGCAGGCACAATCGGAACGAATGTAGTGGAACTTGAAATTAATAATTGTTTAAAGCTATCTTGATGGCACGTTATTTTTTTGAAAATTATCTTTTATCAAACGGTGATTATTTATTGCTAATCTGTTATGTGTAGAAGTATCGAACAATCAGAGACGATTATTGAATAATTAAATATCTTAGTGTAATGTACAATACATTGTATTTTTTCAAGTAAAGTATGGGACTTGTACTACATAAAGATGACTTTTTTATATTATTTTTCACGCTGCATTTTTGTAAGATTTTTCAATAATCAGTTTGCGATATTCTTTGAAGATAAATTATTCATTAGAGCTTCCAGAATTTTAGAATTAGTATATAGTTTTAGAAATAGTATATACAATAAAAATTGCTACATAGAAAGAATAAACTAATGGGATATAAGACTATCTTCTGGCAACGGTTATAAGAGTCAGCATAGTAGTAAAACGATTGAAATCGAGTAGCTAGATGAGTTTTCAATTGAAAGTTCGATCTGCGCGCGCGATAGCGGCATTTTTATTTTAAATGGAAGGAAAAGCAAGAGCCGTCGACTCTGGCGAACACGAACTCTATCCCGCACTCCCTTTCATCGTCTCTAATGTAATTTTTCAATGTCATTACCCGGGACGTTTGAGGGAAAGTGAAGGCTTTTAAGGTAAACTAAAATTTCGGTATATTTTCCATGAACGACGATGGAATCATGGTAAGCGAATTAGCTTCGTTAGACGCCGCTTATTACCGGTCATTCGGTTAACCGTGTATACATTACACATATTCGTATCCGACCGATAATATCTTAATTGCCTAATAATTGTAGGATAACGCATCGTCGTATATAGGTTGTCATACTTGAAGACACCGACGAGTAAGAAAAGTGTATTCTAAACATTTTTTTAAACACTCGATTGTTTATTTAATAATCCAAAGTGGATTGTTCGGCACTTTCATGATATATCGATCCTAGCGGAGGGAACAAGATAAACGAAGGTAGGATGAAAGGAAGGATTAAGATAGACAGACATAAAGTTCGAGGAACCATTATGTCATTGATATAATCATTAATAAAGATACAGGGTTCTACGTGCGTCAACGTTTGCCCCGAGAATCTGTTAATAAAGAGACTGGCGAATCCGCAGATTAGAAACACGGTCGTATCCAAAATTAGCATCAGCCCGTAGGCATAATGTAACTACCCGTCCTCGCGTGAAACCAATAATCGCGTGGCGCGAGGTCGGGTATAGATTAGAAGGGTGAGTCGGCATAGCTAATACGCGCGTTAATAAGAGCCCCTGTTCCACGCTCCGTACGCTGTATATAAGCGCCCGGCATGTAATTTCTAACCACATTTCCCCGTATTCGCTTCAAATGTACGTACACGTACGAAGGAAGCTGACTGGAAGTTACGAGCCCGTATACTGTGTGTCTCGATATACAAACGAAGCAACCTGCTGTGTTCCCATGGAACCTTCGTTAATTCAAGTAGCATTCAGATACTTTTCACTCCGAGAACATATATCTTTAAAGATACGTTCCTTCAGCCACGGTCGGATTGCATTTCTGTCGGACGACTATTGTTAATAAAATGTTTCTCTTTCTCTTTTTCTTTTTTTCTCACTCAAATGACTCACGTTTATTACATATTATTTTCCATCTAGTACTTTGTGATGTTCTTACAAGCGCAATGATTTTAACATGGAATTTAACGAGCACAGAAGAGAGAAAGGATTAAAGGGCTGCGCAGTCAACACAGAATTTCCAAAGTCCAAAGAATATTTTGCATTATGAGACGCGTCACGAGCGGCTGGCTTTCCGGCCGAGTTCCGTGAAATGTTCCGGTCTTTAACCAGCACTGGTGGCGTATCACCCGTTACAATTCGACTAGACGAGTACTTATACGGCCGCAGAACGCCACGGTAGCCAGGCACATTCGCAGGAGGTCGAGGGTGGCGGCTGCCCGTAGCCCGCAGCCTGTAGTCACGTAATTAGGTGATTAAAATTAGATCTCGCATCAGCCAGAAACTCAATTAGCAATTAAACGTGGCATTTTCTCTAATTACGATACGTTCTCACTAATTACCGTAGCTAACCTCCCCCGCATCGTCTCCCGCGAGTGTTCTCCACGGCTACCTCGTCGTCCCCATCCCCTCCACGTACTCTCTTCCTCACACCCTCGTTTTCTCTCCTTCCCTCGTCCTGCGCCCCGAACTACCGTAGCATCGTCGAAGCACTCGGAGAAACGAAGCGGATCAGGGTGCCGTACACGCGTCGACCTATCGAAAGTATCGATGCCAATTGCCTGCCTTCCGACCATCCCAGCTGACTATCAACGCACTCGTTTATCGAATTACGTCGATAAAAACGCGTCTCTCCTCTGACTCTTTCGGATCTCCCAAATCGCGTCGCGTCGCTGCGTACCTCCTTCTTTCCGCGTTCTTCCCCTAATTTCTGATTGGAAAACAACGATGAACGTCGCACAACCGGCGTACAAATCAAGATTATATATTTGGCCAAATCTCGAGACGCTTGTAGATAAATCATAGCGCTCGCGTGGAGCGCATGCGACGAAGTTTACGAATTTATTTCCAAACTTGGCAACTGCCGAATTTCCATCAATAATTGATGCGTTCTGCGGGCGGGTTTCGGAGCGTGGAAAAAAATATGGCCAAGCTTTTAGTATTCGTTAAATTACAGAAGGCTGTAGTATTTATGTATGGATAGAGAAGAGTCGGTCGAGAGACATTTTTTTAGATTACTTATATTGGGTTATGCATTGCAACACGAGAAAAATATTGCCGGTGTACTAATATTGGTCTGCGTACGCAAAATTATTGCCGAGTTTGTTATTATTAAGTTAATATATAGGCTGAATATTGTGAAATTTTAATGCTATAATATTTAGACAAAACTTCACGTTCAACTTCAAATTAAGTGAACACGATAATAACGGGTTAGTGCCAAATAAATAATTACAAAATATTCTAACAAATCATTTTTTGTCATGCAAACTAACATAGTTATCGAATCACTTGAGTTATTTTTTATTGTATTTCTCATTTCGTATTGCTTTGCATGCAAATGAACGTTAGAAATTGTAACTTGATGTTTCAGATACCTGTTACAGTGTTTAATCTTTCATCATAACAAATTAATTTATTATAAGCCTTTATGCAATATATTGCAAAAGGTAGGAAATCAGTTGCTTAAATCGTATGATCTTCTAAATCTTTGAAAGTTGAATTTATAAATTAAAATTATTAAAAATATAAGGAATCATTAATTAATATTTATTAATAATTCATTTTATTAATAATTCATGGAAAAAAGGACCAAATATTAAATAATTACTAAATAATAATTAAAAGATAACGACATCGATAAAATTGGTTTGAACATATTTTTGTAATTGACACATTTTTATTCATATCAAATATTAGTTTTACTTATCTCTCTCACAATCAGTCTTACATTAACATCATTTATTGTAATAAAATTTGTTGTTTTGATGGTATGATTTAAGAAACTTGATAAATTTTATAAAAATATTGATTTAATCTTTATAACATTTTATAAATATGTTTATACAATAAATATAAAATATCCTACAATAAATCTTTTTTTATATGAAAATGTAAGAATTTTTAATATAAAATTGCATACACTATCAGCTAAATTGGCAAAAAGTTAACATTAGTTGTACCTGATTTTTTAAAGAGTTGTTAGCACGCATAAAACATGATGCGACTTGTTAAATTTTCGTCTATATTACTCTCTATATTTTTCATTTACTTGATATTTTTTTCACTAAATGTTGCTTGTATTAAGTAAAAATATTAATGAGGTATTTAGGCGACCGATACGCATTCAGCAACTTTCCCAAGTTTTTAAAAATTTTATTCGTCTAGAAGTTCGCAATAGTATCTATTCGGACGCTTTAAAAAGATTGTTTTATTCGTCTTCTTTGACGGAGTTCATGGTCATTTCTCCTGAGTGTGAAACTGAACAAAAACGAGCGTGAACGTTGAGATTTCCGATAAGAGTCGACCGGATGAACGTCGTCATTAGCATAATATCGCCAATGACCGGGTTCGGTTTACGACTGCCCGCTACGAATAATAACTCTCGGGATGTTTTATGAAACATCCCGAGGACGGAAACGTTTTTCTCGAAAATCCTGATGTGGAAGTGTTTATTATTACTCGGTTGTAACGTAGATTCGATGCCGTGCGGTCACGGCTCCCAATTATTTTAATCACCGGCGGAGTTACCGTCGCATTCACCTGCCGCAATGAATAATCATATCGAATTACACACGAGCGGCCCTCAATCGTAGACGCGATTATTATAGCATAGCTACGTTACGTAATGCCGGCCGACTTAATTATTGAACGCATATCAGGCGCGACTATTGGGTTTAGTAATTTGCCACTTACACGGATTGTCGTATATGCATCGAGAAACGGGGACATATACGTGTTCGAGATTGTTATTTTGAATAGTCAATGACAAACGCAAATCGGATTTGAGTCGTCGCGTGTCGTTAATATTATGCATTGCACGCGCATTACATTATTTATTAACGTTTTAACGATAAACTTTTTCGAAACGCGCCGCGCCGCGCTGTTGCGTGAGTGACTTATTGATGGTATGTGAGGAGCCGAGGAAAAGTATTGCAATTTCGACTGGAAAAATATTGTTCAAATGCGCGACGTATATCGTACGGCAAATCGGAAGAATCAATTAACGAACGTTGATTCTCCCGAATAAATTGTATACAATTTATTAGCTGGGTATCTGCCTTTATTTTTATCAGACCAATGCGAGCAGTCGTCAAAATAGTTTAATAATTAAAAATGCAACGTCAAAACGAGTTGCAGAATATCCGTAACAGCATATCACGAACAATTGCAGGTGCAATTAAAAATTGTGGAGTCTGCGTCTGAATATACGGCGCAAACAAATGAGCGAATCAGGACGAATATTCCGAAGCGTGTAGGGATAAGCGTATGCCGCTAGTTAATAAATTACGGTAATAGGACAGGTCGTTAAAGAGAAGAGAGAATTTCTTGGATAGCGCGTTACGAAGAATACTAATGATGCCATCAATCGACAAAGTTGGCATGGCGAGAAACCCAAAAACATTGCACATGGTGACATGTATTATTAAAACGATATTTGGGCTTACGTAATTATAGTTCATTATAGTTCCCGGTTGCCCGGAAACGGTAGACTCAATAAGATACGCGTGCTTGGTTAACATTATGTCACATCGCCGAATTACGTCCCACGGTTCCATTAGCTGAGTTGGAATAAAGTTATCGATCGATAGGCATCAGCGTACACGTTGCACAAACTGATCGCACCAAGTTTCCAGTAAAACCAGACGATCATGAATAATAAAGCGCGTGCTGTGATATTAACCTCCTTGTATTTAGAAACAAATTTTATTACGCAGGTATAAAAAGCGGACGAACGATTTATTCTCCGTTACCGATAGCTGACCGTGCCGCGAATGAAAAAGATTTCCGACCTAAATTGCACAGTTATACATAGATATTCTTAGTATAGGATGCTGCCGCGCGCGCAGTGCTTATGCACGAAAAGCATTAAAACGTAAATTGATAGACTAGCGCATCGCACCGGCGAATAATCTGGAAAGTTATGAACCTCGTAATTTACCTCGGCCTTACTTAAATTCATAATGAGACGCATTTAAAGCAGCTGCCGGTAATCACAGCGATTAAAACGTCTTTAAGCGCATATACCGAAACAAGTTATGGCGCCCTGTCGACATAAAAAAAAGAAAAAAAAAATTTCTGCACGCACGTTTCAATACAACGAATTAGTATGCAGAAATGTATGCAGTGGGAGCGCGAGAATATAATGCGATTACTTTTTAATTTTTAATTTTTCGAAACTGCACGTTCATCCTCATTGTCGCGAAAGTCACCGCTTGTCAAGAATCACGAAGAATCTATGATGACGGTAATTTTTGACCACGCATTTTTTTCTCATTTTCAAATGGCGTTCCCGCGGCCAATAATTCTTACAGAAGTCATTAATCACGTTATATGCGAACGAATCGGTCGATCACACGTCACTAGGCCATCCATACATAACGAAAACCGATTGACATTAACGCGATAAATTCTAAAAATATATATGTGTATATCCAAAAAACACACTGCAGCCGATTCTATTTTTTACGTAACTCGGAGAATTTCGTAACGCTTTTACATGCGTATCGATAAATTATTTTCAGCTAAGAAAATTTCTGCTGAATTAATTTTATAAATCACTTTAGACTATTGTGAATTAATATCATAAATTATCTTTTGAATTTGAATAAGATTTAATCTTACTATCGAATTATACGTACATGATTCACATCAGTCAATTATTTGCGCATGAGACATGTATAACATAGAACGTTATTGCAAAAAGGCTTAACGCAGTAAGGGATGGAGAAAACATTTTTCGAGAGTATCGGAAGCCTCGCGGACGTGGGTGTTTTTTTAAAGAGACGCGCCTGAAAATTGATTATCGCGTTCGATCGATCCGGTATCAAATTCTACAAGTATAATTGCAATCAAAACGAAGCTGCACTGATATAACACGCTGGCCGCGTTTCCGACAATTATTTCTCTATCCATTTCCTATCGCCAAAACCACGATATTCTCGAGGAATCCGATATATTCAATTAACACTGCGCCGCACTTCCACTTGCAAATCTACCGCGTTCTACGTGGCGAATCGGTAATTCTTTCCACAGGCTCCCATGTTTTCCATACTGCAACCCAAAGGTTGCAATGCCGTCAACATCGAATTGCTGTTGTTCGCACTGTACACGACGATCAAATTATTCGTTTCGGTATTCCAAGTTATTCCACACAGCCTAATCGATAGAGCGCAAAAAGAATTAGTTCCGTTAATATCATAATACGCGAATACGATAGCTCCCTGCGTAATAATAACGATGTTTATTTCTAAGCTGTAGAAAGTAAACAATTATACGTCTCGGTGATGATGAGTGAATTTACGCGATGCTTTCTGGCAACACAGCCTAATACGACGCAGGGTCGTAGCGGGACGAGCAGCGACAGAGCCTAGAAACGGAT
>QKQZ01054993.1:0-22043 GCA_003595255.1 Solenopsis fugax | reverse complement strand
AATATGTATAGGTATCACAGATAAGATATTAGCTGTCCATATATTACGACGTAATTTAGTTACGCAGTTTGTAGCTACGACAGCTACTTTTTTTTCCGGGAAGAACTATTTTCTCATTGCGTTCATGTCGTCAATTTACTCTTTCTTCGCAAAGTTCTCTTCTCCCTCCCTCGGTTTTAGTATAATTTTCGTACTCAAAAGACATTCCTGGAGAATTGCTCGTCGATTCGTTAGAGAAGAGTTTTGCGTTTGCAAAAAGAGTCACGCTTCCCGAGCAAGGTGTACTTGCGTTTCGTATCAAGATTCTTATATTAAGACCGTGAAATTTTCTCTTAAAAAAAATTCAAGTATTCGAGTATTTGTTCGTGCAATATTCGTCGACAGTTAAGCACTTTACGATTATATTTGCAAACCATTAAGCTACCCGGGCTGTCTCAATTCTCACGAGATTCACACCTTCGCTTCGATATTCTCTCTCTCTCTCTCGTACATAAATACACACACAAACACGCAAAGAATGTGTATTTATTTGCGGGAAAACGGTCGTGCGCGATATTCGTATAGCGATGCGATTCCCAAGAGCGTAAAAAGCCACATTTCTCGCGTCATTTTTCTCGCGTGAAAGTCATCGCTAGGGACGACGGCGTCAGTTCGATTGCTCTCGCGAACGAAAGTTCGATATGCTGCACGGTATCCCGCACAGTGGTAGAGTTCAGCTTGCATACAACGTAATACGACGCTGCGGTCTCGTTGTCCATTGTCCAGATGTATAAAAGCAGGAGAGTCACTTGAATCGAAATCGTGCACGGGATGGGAATGCACATTTTTAACTAAAGCCGAACGGTACTCGTTGAATCGGTGAACGGGGGACGGGGGAGGGCAAGGGCGAGCGGGATGCGTTAAAAATTCCGCTATGGCTATCGACTAAACAACACACAACCCACGGCATCCTTGCAATTTCCAACTTTAACGTACGTCTCTCCCTCTCGCTCGATGCGCCTTTACATATTTAAGAGTCACACCGGGCGCGCAAAGTAGGGCTCATTTTACTCACCAAAGTTCCGACGCGACATCAGCCCTCGCCGGAGAAAATTGTTTTTCTAACGAAATGTAATCTGGTACGAGACATTTTTCCACCTACAAAGAGTCCGCCAAGTGATGCTGTTTTACATGGAAATTTGTCCGGAACCAAAGCCCGATGTATACATTCAGATACCTCGATCGCGAGTAACGAATTGCAAACAGCTGCGCTCGTGCTCTCGTACGGAAAATAGTATTAGAATATGAGAGAGAGAGAGAGAGAGACCGTGATAAATGACGATTACGCGGATATAAATTTTATGACTGCGCGATCTGTGTAACTGTGATATGCGTGGGACGTGACTTAAGGACTTGGCTGCAATCGATTACTTTTCCGGGAAGAAGGATCATTAAGCATGTCGCGCATAGCACGTCCACTTTCAATATTCACCCCCGCTATCGTCGACCTCATTCGTTACACGCGGGGGATGAATGATCGTCGTTTTTCTAATACTGTTTCTGATTGAATTCCGCGTTTCTCTCAAGGGGACGCGATTTCTTCTGCCGGTAAAAAGCACGACTTGTGTGTACACCACTTGTGCCCCACGAGAGAAACGTCATCGCGAGAGAAACGTATCCTGGGAGAACATCTATCATACCGCTGGAATTCCTCGGGTGTAGGCGGCGGTATGCTACGGATGATCCGTGTAACATGTTAGAAATTATATTCGAGCCCGTATATGAAATGTTACGTACACATCGTAAGACATCGCGTCGGCATGCGCAAACAAGAGTGATAAAGTTTCTTCTTTACCTCGCATACAAGAACGGAGTTGGCGGTGCAATTTATCGTTCCCGGCGGTTGTGCAATTCCGCATTTATTTGAAATTCTGCCGTCGCAACACCGTACTTAATGCTTTTTCTAATAACGGCAGTTCCGAGGTAATAGTTTGCTCTCAACGTCAGTGACTTTGCTTTTAACGTGATTTTGAAGAACATTGTACATGTGTCTTTTTGCCAATCGCGATAAATTGATTGTGCAATTAATCATTTGTCGAATTACTTCCACTTCTTTCGCGTATCATAAAACCGTATTAGAGGAAACTATATTAGAGAAAAGTCGCCAATGGTAACGTACCACTTTTTAGATTCTTTTTCTTAAACAAAAACTAAAAATAAAATTTTGAAGACAGGGATGCACAGAAAATGTCTTCTATCAGATGGTATAGCAGTTTTTGTAATCATTTTATAATATATCTTTTATGTTCTGTCCCCTATATATGTTTACTATCTTATAGTCTCTCTTATCGACAGGTGTGTTAGTTTATGCTGCACCACGAATTTATGTTCTAAAATCGCATTATGAGAAAAATAAAAGTAAAACAGTTTTAGGACGCTATAAACATGCAAAATGATCTAATATTGTCAATAATATACTAAAATAATATATGTATTGTTTAAACTATGTAATTTGTAAAGGAAGATCATGTAAATTTTATTTTTTATTTTGAAGAATTCGTTTTTAACAGATTTCTTATAGAAAAAAAAACCATGATATGGATTTTTACTTTTTTAATTATCTAAGCAGATCATGTTTTTATCACTTTATTAATAAAGTGAAATGTTTCTGAGAAACAAGCGGATGTTGCTTTAAAACCTAGTCGCTATTAGCAGCTTTCCTCTAAAATTTTTTAGCATCAAAATCGTATCAAGTCAATTTCTGAAATCCTAAGCATCTGATGCCCTCAATGAGCGATAAGAAATTAATGTAAATTAATGTAAATCGAACGAAATTAATGTAGATCATCACAGTAAGCGAAGCAGATAAAATATTCTTTAATTTTAACTGATATTATCGTAAAGCTGCGTCTCGAAATTTCGAGGTAAATGTTGATATTCTATCCCTTCTTTTACGGTAGGTGCGATACGGAGAACCTCCTCTCGTAAAGAGCTCAGAATCTAATTATACCAGCTGCGAATGATTCTCTTCATAACCACCTTCGATGGATCGTCGTAAACCGCTGTGATTATCCTTATTTTATTCTCTCTCTCTATTTCTATCTCTACATCCATTTCTATCCCATCTTAAAATCTTATTCTTTTAATCCCTTTAGCATCAGTATTATTAAATTGATTATCAATTTAATATTGTGATATTAATTTTTTGATTCAATTTAAGAACAGCGTTTCAAGACCGACGAATATGCAGCACGCGGTTAGAAGAACTAAGACATGTATAAACTGTTCAAAATGTCGTGAAATTCAATGTATTTTTAAGTTACGCAAGTACATTAAATTTAATATATCCATAACTGAAAAGTATGCACATGAAATTTAGTGCACTTTTGACAACATTAAATGTTTTTAATGCACCTGCTTGAAATTTGCTTCTGTTACATTTTTACATTAAATTTTGCTGTGTATTTTTAACAGTGTATAAAATCACTTGCGAAATTATTATTTAAACACTAAGCTCCTCTATGACTGTTATTGGCCTTTTCTTGATTTTAATTGCGAAATACCCTTCACGATCTTACGTACATATTGATTTAACGTTATCTTTTTATCTTACAGTACAAAAAAGTAGGATCGTGTTACGGTTCCTTTAATCTCGTTCGGTCTATCGATTTAAGAACGAGATATGATTTATGGCCGCGACGGTTCTTCGATTACCCATGTATATATAGTCAAACGCGCAGTGAAGCGTCGTATTGTGATCTTGTTCGTATTGTGGATCGGCTGAATGGTTTCTAAAGTGATGTTTTCCTTCCTTCGCTGCTCTCCCGTGACTCACCTTTGACGTATGATCACATTAGGGCGGGAAAACGAGTGAAAGATAAAACTCGCAACACTTTCGTTCGGCGTGCCATTAGAATGAAAGCAGCGACCGATGAAATACAATACAGTAAGGATATTGTTCGATCGCGACGAGAGTTTACAATACGGGGGACAGTCGACTGCAGAGCACAATTGTTCAGTCGGAACATGTAGCCAGCGAAGCTGGCAACGAGAGCTCAAATTCGTGTAACGTTGTTTTTAAATAATTCCCCAGCGTCGCTGCGGAAAAAAGCATCTGCACGTCGCGCTATCTCGTTCTCACGCATAAAAATAGATTGATGACTGTCAAAAATCATAACGCCGGATTTATTAACGTTTTCTTTCTATTTGTCGCAAATAGAATAGCTTTGTAAACGACAGCGTTCGCGAGAAGCGTGCCGGATGGGCGCGTTTAAAAAAAGAAGGAATCCGCGCAACACGCGCGCGTATCCGGAGGTATGCCGCGGTTCAGTCGCGCGTGTGCGCGCACGGGCGCGCACGGGCTCTGATAAACGAATTCGGATTCATCTGTCGCATGCCGATAAATAAAAGCCCAGGACAAACCCGCCATCCGCCTTGCCGTGCACCGGATTGCGATTGCGCGTCGCCACGCACACGCGGAACGAGCGACGTCGGTAATCTAATGACGTAATGTTGCCCGTTGCAAATGCGGCTTACCCAGTTTCGCTTCCCTCCCCTTCTCGCGTTACCCTGTGAAACACACGTCATCCCTTTTATCGCTTCGACCGGCCGCTATTCTCGAGTACCGGCGCGATGCGTTTTGGCGAAGCCGAATTCGACTCGGGAATTCGACTCTGGGCTCTCGATCGATTTGCATAGGCTAAAATCAACTAAGGCGCAAGTCACGTCGGCTTCATAGCATTACGATCGGCCGAGTATTATACAGCGAGTACATTGCACTGATTTCGGATTCACTCGCATGCCGTTTGTCTCGGTGCAGCCTGTCGCATTACGCACGAAGAGCGGAGTAATTACGGGATATGAGATAATTAGTATACCACCCACGGACCGCCGTATATGTGAGATAAATTGTGCATGAAGGAGGAAACGACGAGGGGGGGGGATACGATTGTTATTTCCTTTACACTGTAAAAAATTCAGTAAATTTACATATAATACATGTACACAGAAAAAAAATGAGTATCAAATCAACAATTCATTGTTTCATATATAAGCAGGGATATAAAATTTTCTTAGAAGAATTTATAATCTTAAAGAGACATAATTTGCTTACATGGAGAACATTTTTTTCTTCACGTAAGCAAATTATGTTTGATTAAGATGATCAAATTCTTCCAAGATTTTATGCTTATATATGAAACAATGAATTGTTGATTTGATACTCATTTTTTTCTGTGTAAAAATTACACGATTAATCCCGTAAATATTTAAAAAATCCATAATAGAAATTCGACAAAAAATATGTAGATTTGCTTTTATTGAGTAAATATATCTTATTTTATTACATGGAAAATTATGTACGTGACAGGATATTTTAAATATTATATGTAATTATTCAAATTTTTGTAACGTTACGTAACACAACAATATTCCATATGTTGCTCTGTGAAATATAATACAATCAGCATTTATTGTGCATGCGTAAAAACTCTGTCCCGTTTAGCATCACTGTGTGCGGGCACAGTAGTCATTTTATTATTTACAGTATGTATAATAGAGAGACAAAGTTTGAATGTATAATAATACAATTGCAAAACGTATTGTTACGTTATCATATTTATAATTTTTCATACATATTGTATATTTACTTTTGCAATCTTAATTACAAATTTACTTTTACCCTTGTATATTGCAAATTTACAAACACGTGGAAATTTACAACTATTTGGTAACTTTACACCTACACTGAAAAAAAAAGACTGGTTATAACTACCAAATGTATAGTGAAATAGTATCAATTAAATATTTTGTCAGTATAACCAAAAATAATTTTATTTTACTAAATATTTAGTAAGTATTATCAAATCTGGTATAAGTTACTAAATATTTAGAAAAGTAAAATTATTTTTGGTTACATTGACCAAATATTTCATTGTTACTATTTCACTATACATTTGTTATTTAGACCAGACTTTTTTTCAGTGTATTGTAATAATTTTGAGAAAATTTTTCTACAGTGTACTTATCTTCGCTGATTATATCTGATAAATAGCCAATTGCGCAATTTCGAAACGGATGAATTTGCGATATTTTCGCGTATTATATCGTTTCCTAGTTTTGTACTTTCTTGTAAAATACATATCGTATCATGTGTGCAATTTACAGGAAGATACGAAACCAAGTTATTGTGGAAAGGCTATTCGGAGATCATATTAACGTGGATTATATCATATTACTACCTAATCGCCTAGTTTACTCTAGCGTGCGTCTATTCGCCAGCTACTCGAAATAAATCTTAATCAAGTCACCAGATAGCCATGTCGCACGCTGTTAATTAAAATCGTTAATTATGTCCTCGTTTCACGCGCATCTTTGAAGTATTTCAGAATTAATTACGCGCCGATAATAAAAAATTGTTAATATCGCAATTCTCAAAGGAAAAATTATTGAGAGAAATTCAGCTGTTTCAGCCAAATGAATTTTCGAGGGAAAATGCCATCGTGATTGTCCAGGTTTCTGCACAGCTAGAAACGGGTGGTATATTTTTGGACAAAAGCGCGTCGTCTTTCACGAGCGCTCCACGATACGGCAGTTTTGAAAAGTCCCCAGAGAAACTGCGTTTCTCCATTTTCGAGGAAGCAGTTATTAAATGTACACTTAAAGCGGTATCGCAATCGGAGGACGCAATGATAAAGACGTATTTCTTAATAAACAAAAAAAAAACAGATTTCTCGTAAATAACAATTTTCGTCAGAAACCATTAATTTCAAAAAGTTTCACAATCTCTGTGTGCTCAGTGCCATTAGTTTAATTTCCCCAAAAAATTTCAATTCATCAAAAGATATATTTTTATACTACTGAGCCTCGCCTCTTCCGAGATGCATTTTGTATTGCAGGCTACCGAGAAGAAAAATGTACCGCGCGAAAAGTGTTCTCCCGTACGACACTCTGTTTAACAATGCGCTCCAAGAATCTCTTTCAAGATAAGGAATAATAGCTGCTGTAATATTTCGAGTGCGTACCGTCACTTGCGAATTATCGCTCAAGGCTGCAATTAACATTGTCGGATCGATCGTCAAGGGTAACCCCCGTGACCAAATCCCGCGACAATATCTCAGACCGCGCGAGAGCTTGCGCGTGACAGGTGAGTTACGGCCGTTACGCGTGATCTGCGATTATAGGCAGTTTTTTATTTGCCAAGCGCGAAAACGATCGACGTTTAGAAGCCGTCCGTTGCTGAATGGCGTATGTTAAACTGCGCGTGTATCGCAATTCCGAATGTATTTACGAACGACACGAGTTCTCCCTCAGTCACCACGCTCCGCAGCTCCCCGATTTATTCCGAGACACGCAGAATCGTTTGCACGCCGCATGCCGGGACGCCTCCCCCGGGAATGAACGCTGAAAATTTGATCGTCGGTATAACGAGACGTATACGGTTGGATTTACATGTATGTTTAAACATTTCTTCGCCGTCCCCGGGCCGGAGGTATTCAATCGCGACATCGGCAGATCGAAAAACGAATTGCGTATCCTACTGCTTTTATCCGGGAAAGTTATTTTTATCTCGCGTATAAAAATGTATTACCTGTCAGTCTGAAAAAAAGTTAGACAGCGGGGGGGGGGGGNGGAAGCCGTGTTTGCGATACATATATTTTCACGGTCAAATACGATCGCGCGAGCTTGCCGAGCTGCAACTTTAAATTTATGAGGCCACATTGCGTATAAAACGTTATTTCAGGCGGAATTCCGGATGCTCGAGCGCGAAACCGAAAAGGAAACGTAAGCGAAAACGGTTATAATTAAATTAATGAAACGCCGTCGCGCGCCATTAGCAAACGCAAACGGTAACGGCGTTTGTCATTATTTCCACAAACCTGAAAGCAATTAACACATGAAATTGAGGCAAGGAATGTTTTTATTACTCGCGCCAGGAAACGTAAAAAAAATGGAGTAAACGCGGGCAGATTAAAATTTATCTAAAAAAAAAATGTATGCAGGCTGAAATTTATCCTTGATAAATAAGAATGTTTGTTTTGCATTATAACGACATAAATTGGTGAGGTTGGTCGCCGGTACGTAGGTAATTGCGTCGGTCGCTCGCAGAGCTAGATTGCGTTAGACATAAAATTATGAGAGCTGAATTCCTAATGACTGCAGAGAGACGAAGCTACAAAAGGAAACTGATTGTGAGTCACAGATGCGTTCGCGATGTAATTTTCATACTGAAGTAGCTACCGTAGCAATTTCGAAGGAGGTGCCGTTGACGTTCGACATTTTAACGACGAGTCGAACGATACGCGTGTCTTGGTGAGGACACGTTGCACTAATCGAATTTCTATCATAAGAGCGACAGTCATGAGTGTGTCGCGCGCGCGAAGTTACCTTCTGTTACGAAGGGAGAGACGAATCTCTGTTTCGGCCGGTAGATTCTATCTTGCCAAACTTGTTCGCGTACGTGCGACGTGCGACGTGCGAGTCACTTGAGCATAAGTTATCGATCCAAGTTTGATTTTATTTGCCGAGGAGAGAAATGGATGAATACACGTGAGAGACAAGTATCCTTGCGGGAGGAATAATAAATCCTCCGTTGCACGGGAGACATATCGGAAAATGTCAACTTCGAACTTGGTAATCTTCGTTCGTCCTTCCGGGCGAAACGAGCTACTTTAACGTGCAAAACCATACGACGAAAAATCTGGCACGAATTCAATGTACGGCCAATTTGTACCGCTCGCATATAAGGTTTGCATACAAATAACGTCGCGCGACAGCGTCCGTGTACAGGGTGGGTTAAAATTCCTTTTATAAACTTCGGAGGCGGCGCGCTTGGAAAGATCAACCCAATAAAAGTTCCGGCAAACACGAAAACGCTTTCTTCCCGTCGACGAAGGATCTCCCGTCGGAATACGAATTTTTTCATTTGTCAGCAATATCTCGGAAAGAAGGCCATTCAATAAACAACGGTAGCGGCAACCGCAGCATTACGGCATTCATTATTTCTTCTCCAGCTCGCCAAGCCATTAAAATGATGCGTAGCGATGACATCTACGATCCCCCGTAATCGTAGAATTCGTCTAACTGCGTTGACGTGGACTGCTGTCTCCCAAACACGTTTCAGAAATACATAAAGAGAATTATAACTCGCATCTGCATATTTATGGCCGAATGTATATCGAATAACGATATAAATAACGGATATTCATGAATCGCTAACACTGCGGCATATGCCTGCGCATTAATTATATATGTCGGTAGCCCGCGGCGGCACAATACTGAGGGTCGGCGCAAAAACAGAATGGAATAATATCTGTGTTACATATATCTTTACACGGTAAATATGTTTAGTTTCCCGTGATGCGGTATAATAGCATATTTTTATCACATGTAAAAGTAGATTGGAAAATGGTGGAGTTGATGCACTGATTATAGGGAGTGCAAACTTATTAAGCTGCACGTCGTAATAAAGCTGCGGTTTAACGTCATGTGACATTAATGAGAATGAATTGGACTTTAATGGACACACTCTATTCGCTTGTACTTTAGACGCAGAACATTTCATTTCTGGCCGTTCACATAGCCGCGCCTATTTGTCATTCTGTTCCGGTGTATCGAGTCACATAAATCGTTCGTGTTAATACATTTTTGATTAAATGACATGCCGCACAAGAGTGCCGGCGTATAGCGGCGGATATTTGCGTGCAATTTGATTATAGAAGCGCGATTAATATGCAAGCGCGGCCCGTTAGTGGTTCATTTTAATTAAGTGGATGGTNTTTTTTTTTTTTTTTTTTTTAATAGGGCAATCACGCGTTAAAGCTTAGCTCACAGAAATTCATTACATCGTGGTTAATCTCACCTCGATAATATTTGCCTGACCCGCCTGACGTCCATTAGTTTATTCAATTTACAAAAGGAGGATTAACCGGCCGATTAAGTGTTTTGACAGCCAAGTGCTCACTCGTTATCGGTTTATCATCAGAAAGTTCGGTGTGGCAAAAGTAAATAGTTGCGAGGGGTTAAAGGCGCGGCCCGTTCGCGTTCCAAACCCGCCAAGTTAGTGAAATTCACTTATGACATTAAATTTCTTGATGGTTTTACACGCAAGCCACAAAACCGTTCGAGTCTTCGACACCGGTGAATTTGTGAACAAGAAATAAACATGTACGCGCATATATACCACATATACAGGGTGTCTATAAAATCTGTCCATATTTTATAAATCTCTCGATGATATTTCACGAAATACGTGTTCGATCGTCTCGAGAAGTTACTCATTTAAAGAGAATTAAACTTTGAAACTTTTCGCATGCATACAGGTCAAACAGCTAAAAGTTCTTTTGCCATAAGGTGCCAAATATAATTCCAATTTTATATGTGACAGTTAATGGCAATGTCATCTTTAGCTGTTTGACTTGTATGCGTGAGATAAGTTTCAAATTTTGTATTTTATTTATTTACTATGATTAACTTACTTTTTTTGTATCACCAATGATTTTATTAGCGCACTGAAGATGATCCGATTAAAGGGCGAAACGTTTACCTTTAGAAATCTTCAATTTATAACATAAAATAAACATTAAGGGAATGCTGAAGTTGTCGAATTTCTAGCTATACTGATCGCAATCTACTTGACGCTGGAAATCGTACGAAAACGATAAAAGTAACTATTATCCAATTATTATCGTTATTAACAAAATGTAATTGCATTAATGTTATAAGTAAGGAAATGTAATGTCACTGATACCCATTTGTTATTGAAAAAAAAGTAATTGTAACGGTAACACATTACAATTAACACGTTACTTCCCAACTCTGTTAATTACATTTACACGTTCACATTGTTGCTTTCAAAGTGAATGTTCACTTCGAATTCTATTATCGTGAGAGACAGTTTAATCTTGTGTCGACTATAAGAGAAATGCACACGCAGAGGAAAACGTTGTCTTCTTTAGGGGAGGATGTTCTTAGTGTAATGGCGAAGACTGGTTTCGCTGATGCGTGCTATCTGACTTTTCATTTTAAAGCACACGTATATGCGGACACGGCAAACGTCCTGCGGATATAGTCTCGGAAGTATCGTAAATCTGTGCTTTATACCGGTAAGTCGGTGACAAGTCAGTCGCGTTATTTTCATGAATAATGAAATTATTATTGCCAAACTGCTACTTCCACGAACGCAGTCGAGAGCTTGGCGTAATAGTGTCACGTTTATCAAAGATTTTTAAAAATCGAATCGTTTTATCGAATACTGAAACCTATTTTAAGCTGAACCGCTTAAAGTTGTGTATTGATTTAAACAAACAGTATGCAGAATTGAAGAAAAGGTTTGAGATCTAAAGAGCAAATAATGTTCACCAAAGTGAAAAATTAATAAGAATCGAAAAACTATCTACAAAATTGGCGGGAAAACAAAGCCTTTTCATGAGATATATTTCATAAATTTTTGTCAGAATACAATATCTTGAATATAAAACATCTCATAAAATATTTAGTTTTTAATAATCTTATTTTAATACTTTTTATTTTAATGCAAAATGATTAAAAGAAACGATTTATTGTAAAATATTATTTAAATCTGCATGAAAATGCAAGTGAATCATCTGTAAAATTAAAACAGAAAATTCTATCTCTGATAATTTTATTTAATCTGTTTTTTTCATTTCATCTTGATTAAACAATTTTTATTCATTATGAATGGATAATATCAATTTTAAATCATGACTCTTCTAAATGTATAAACATAATATTTATTCATAAAATATAAATCTCGTTAATTTCCAATTAATCTTTTTACATTTCTTATAACTTTCAATTCAATTCGATTCTCGTAATTTTCTAAATATCTCACAACCGTCGGATTTATTTTATTAATTAACGTCCAATATGTACCGTAATAATATTCTATAAAATATCAGTGAAACTAAAGCCTACCATATTTATACTATCCAGTTACAAATTTTCAGGGAAGATACCGTTACGCGGTACCGACATATATCATCGAGATTACATACACATCGATAAATCATCCAATTAACGTGTACGTAGCAAATAACAACAAGCCTAATAACATGTTACTTCATCTATAACTAACTGACTTGGCGTTAAATGCCGATGGTTACCCTAATTTAAAGCCAATCCTGCATCATCCGCGATATGTTGGCTCGGATAGCTAACACACTCATAAATATGTACCTGTCCTTAACGTAAATATATACCTTGCGCCTCGAGCAAAATTCGCAGCACACGAACTGCACGATATATTAGCCCGGATTCGCTTAGATAATAAGATTTATTACCATCCATCGCCCGACCTTCATCAAACTTCCGTACTTTCATCCACCCACTCATACACACACCCACACGTGCACATACCCATCTTTAACAAGCCCTTTGGCTAGGATACTCGTGTAGGCGTCGTGCTTATGATGATTTGCTTCTCTTGATCATGTTACTAAAAAGATAGGTTATATTTAATGCTTTCGTTATTCAATGCTGTTTACTGCATATTTCATGACGCCGGATGCAGGTCTGTCTTTAGGGTTTATAGAAGCGCATACTGATCCGCGCATACGGACGACGTGAGCTGTTGTCGAATGTGAAATAGCAGCATTAAAGTTGACGATGTCGTTCTCATTTAATCGCCGATCTGCTGTCGCTGCTAACCAGAAATCAGGGAAGGATTGTAACCTCGTCCATTCCCCCGCGGCCACGTGTCATCTGCCCTAAACTCGAGGACTCCGCCAGGCTTCAGCTTCAACTACATTGCTGAATTAAATTCACGTCTTCCACTGGGGAAAAGTGTGCTATTTAATATTTTGCGCCGCGACACGCCGGGGCGCCACTCGATATAAATTTTGAGAGAGAATCTGAATATAACAGTAACTGGCGTGTTTTCTTTACGCGAAAAAAAAAGCGCGAAACTAGGCGCATAAAATTCCACGTTCTCGTGGAGGACCGTAATAATTTTCCTCGCACGGCAATACAAGAGATCTCTTAATTATTTCTCATGTTAAATTCACAAAGCGGTCGCCTTTAAAGCGCAACGCGGACATTTATGATGAAGAATTTGATATGAGAAATTATAAAATTTAATATGAGAAATTAGTTCTTTCGAAAAATCCTCTTGTCTCTTCCCGGGAATTTCGGAATTAATGTAAACGTCATTTAAACGTATACACATTTCGTTTCACGTTTCGAAATCCCTCAAATATCTTGTCTGCTGTTGCACCGTAAAACTTTAATCAATCATTCTGCGGATCACAATAATTATACAGGAAATGAACAATTTTATTGTAAACGGCTGTTTGTAAACGGCCTTGTCGCTGACCAACGAACGACCAATTAGCTGGAGAGTTTTAGGTCATCCATCTTATCGAGTAAATACGTCAGTACGATCAAAAATTTTCGTCAAGCGAAAGGTGAACTCTGAATTCATCAAAGGATCGTTAAATTAAAGTGGATGCCCTATAGCCATTTTATCAATCAACCCTTTACGACCGTGATCCGCAATTAATCATGCCATGCGAGACACTAAGTCAACGTTAGCACGAAAACGCTAAGGAATTAATACGCCATTTCTCTTTATTCATCGTGTCGCTGTGAGGGGGGAGGGGGTGTCGCACGTGTCGGCGCTCGAAGACACGCGACAGAGAGTCGAGCCTTTTATGTGATCGACCAGCGCAGCAGCTTGTAATTCAGCCCCGCGTCGGGGTTTCTCACCATATCAATAAGAGTCAAAGGCCGCGACAAAGAGAATTCTTCTTCGATACAAAAGCGACGGTGGGGGAGAATTCCACGCCGCTCTCGGTATTTCTCCTCGCGGTGCACTTTTTATTACCGCCGTCGACTCGACTTCGACGATAGGGTTGCTTCTTTTTATGCTGCCTTGTGTGCGAGCGATCCCTCTTCTACCTCTCACCTCTCCACTCCCTTCCTCAACTTCACTCTGTTTCCCGCTGTGTTCGACGTTCCTCGATTATTTATGCAGTTCGAAAATTGAATTTCGTTCCTATATATATAACCCGCGCCACAAATCATGCCAAATTTATATTTTCCGTTACATTGACGTCAGTCACGTCCGAGTTGACGAAGCTTTAACGTATTGCCAAGAGAAGTAATTGCGGCAATGGATGCCGCACGATTAATCATAAATATTTATGCAAAAAAATAATTATATAATAACCCTTGAAAAAGAAAACTGATAAGTGTTTCAATTAACTGATTACTATATCAATAAGTCAATGATATTTAATCATAAACATAAAGGCAAGTAGCGGCAGGTACGAGTCAAGCGCGGTTAACGGTGCGCAAAGGAAATCGAAAAATGATTACAAAAATCACATGGATTTCTCAAGTGAATTTAATTACAAAAAAGTTAAAATCGAAGTCGAACGTTTCGGCTCTAATTTTGAGCCATCTTTAATCAGTTAACTGAATAATAATCAGTTTATTAGTACTTTTTCTTAAGGGAACAAACTATTATTATTTCTTACAATTTCCTGTAGGAAATTATTAAACGTACATGTCGGATAGAATATCCGCGCACCTATTGCGCAATTGGCCAAAGACTGCAAGCGTAACGCTGAATTCATATAGAAACATCTGAGCCCAAGTGAACCCAATCCGCGGCGCGCGGTGCAGATCAGGCAACCGATAATGAATGGAACTATAATTTATCCGGTTAATGCAAAACCCGTAGATTCTCCATAACCGAGACTTTGTCTCGCGAATTTATCGACCGTCCCCCGCTGCATGCGTCACAGCGAATTTGCGATTGCATGATCACGTTTTAATGTACATGTATGTGTTCTCCTCACGGTGCAGCCTGATGTATTTCGATGTATGCGAACCAGGCGGATCGCAGCAGCCGATTTAATTGCCGCGGCTGCATCTCAAGTAACCTAGCTCCGGTGTTTGATATCGAGTATTGAATTTCCTCACGTTCCATTCATCGTACTTATTAAATTGTTCCGCGATAGGGTCTGACGTATGGAACGGCCAGAGAGAAAGCTTCTTTAGAAATATAGACGCCAGCAGTTTCCGCTCGCGCATCGATAAGGTGTACATAGAGATTTTATTGTAGTTGCCGATATTTATTAGCGTTCGTTATATCTCCGGAACAATTGCTCTAATTTTTGTAGCCAACGGGCTCCAAGGGAGTTGTTTACCTACTAATTGCCTTCGGAAATTTATGTTATCTCAGGAATCCTCAACTTTCTGCGTAACATTCCATAAATAACTACTCGGCTATTCCATTCTCGCGAATTTTCTTGCGCGGCGCAACTCTAGCGACGCTATATTCGCTTCCGCGTTTGCTTTCGGTGTTTCTTTTAAACGTCTCCTGAATGCCTGATGATACTGCGCACTTAGTTTTGCCCTGCGACGTTAGCGGGGTACAGTAAGTCTTTACATATGTGCCTCTCAAGAATTTCTTCTTCGTCCTAACCCAACCTTTCCCTGGTTTTATTTCACGGTGAGTCCAATTGCAGTGTTTACATCCCTTTTATCTTTAATGGCTCTCATATAAAACGATCTGTCCGTCCGTTCGAAGAGAAAAGGAGATTTCGCGAGATTTAAGAGCGCAGCAAGTTTAGCACGAAATAAAATGTCAGCGAGAGCTCATGTACTCGCAAATGTGCTATTTCTCTAATTTAAGAGCCAACTGCATCGTATTAATTTCCAAATCTTACACTGTTTCTTATTTGTAAAAATCATAAAACAAAAGCGCATTGAAAAAAGAGTTTGGTAATTATACAAACTTTGATGAAATAATTTTAATTAAATGTCTGCTTAATCAAATTAGAGGTATGCGTAACGAGCATTTGTGAGATCAAATCAAATCGAATCTTTGATAACATGCTCGAAATTGAATCCAATCAAATCTGAAATTTTCACGTTGAATCGAATCGAATCTCTTTGATGCGAATACGAATTAAATTCGAATCAAATTTTCCTATATGCACGTGTTAATTGAAAGGTAATGAAATATTTTAAATAAAGTTGCAGATTCTTTTTAACGAGAATTAAATTGCAAAAATTTAGAAAATATTTACAAAAATATAATGTGCTGAGTAAAAATTGATAATAGATACTATACAATAGATATGAGGATACTATACTGATGAATGAGCATATCGTACAAGTTGTGATGTTATTATCAAAGTGTAATAGTAATTTGATTAGAAAAATATATGGAGCAATTTCAAATTTTATATTATAAATTTTAATAAAATCATGGTATAAATCTATAAATTAAAACAAATTTACAAAAACGATTTTCTATCGTGTACACAAATTTTTGAATAGTAAGACTTAGAAATAGAAAAGTTTTAGAAATGGACAAACAATCAAGCACGAGAATTGATAGGCGTTGACAAGGTTTGCCGCACAGGAGATATAAAACAATCAAAATAAGCGATTGATTCGAAACCAATGGTTCCAACTTCTTGAATTGTTCGAATTCGAATCTTTCAAATTGAAAAACGAATCGAATCAAATCCTCTGTAATTCGATTCTAATTCGAACTATTTACCCCTCTAAGTCAAATATTTAGTAATATTTAGTAATTTCATTAATATTAACTGAACGTATTAATAATAATAATCAATCAAATACTAAATGGGTATTACTAAACGGTCACTAAATATTACTAAATATTTGATCATATTAATTGAATATGTAATTGAAATTATTCCAAAGCTTAATAACTCATCTAGGTTTGATTATTATTATCAAACTCTTTTTTCAATGCATGAAACTTATTTAATTGTTTTGCAGAATACCATCTGTTTAAAAAGTCCCCTCCTCCTTTTCATCCCCGCCTTTTCAACATGACATACTCGTTGCAACCATCTGCGAAATTTGAAGTTTCACGAAATAATATTACGACGCGGCAACTTTCAAGCAATTTAGTTCCAAGTTCTAAATGAATTTTTAAATTACATCGCGGGCATTATTTATTGCTAGAACGAGGCAGATTGAAACATTTCTTTTCATATTCGTGTCGTGACCAAGATTTATTAATTTTAATTTCTAATTTTCCATTGTTCCACTCTTTCCTTATTTTAAATTCTAAGTGAATTAACAAGATTCACAGTTTTATTTATACATACAACAAGGGCAATGTTTCTTCGATAATTTAATAAAAATAGCTCGATCGGATTTCGGAGTTTAACCATGTCAATCACTGGAACCAGTCATCAAGCCTGGAATCCCTTTGAATCGCTCTACACCGCATAATTTAGGAGTCATGATCGACGTGCGTAGACGCGTTTGATCGCGTATCGCACCGATTTCACAATCGGACGAGATGTAGAATATCGCATTGATTTTGTCGAAAACGTCCCTTTTTTCTCGGTTCAACGAGATGTCGTATCGCATCGGCTGCCGTTCGTCAATGTCGGCAAACGGCAGGGGTTTACGCCAATCATTGCCCGCCGCCACGGTTGATTGTCGAACGCGAAATTTCCTCGGTCTCTTTCGAGCGCCCGGCCCGTCGGCAGATATACACGCATTCGTTCGGGTTTCCGGTGAGTTGACCGTTAAACGTTTGCGGGCCACGCACGTGCCTGAAAGCTGATGTTCCGCAAGACTTATAACCCTCGAACGAAACACTGCCACGGATATTAGAGGCGATCGTTTTCCCTACGCGCCTGACCTGCGCTCGCTTAATCGCATCACGTTCTCGTCTTTACCCTCCCTCTTTTCTGGTTTCGCACGCCCGTGCCGATGCATGCATCGGACGATCTGGCGACATTAAACAACACCCTAGCGAGGACCGATAATGATCGCACTACTATGGGCGTTGTCGACCTAAAGGACACATAGTTGTCCGAAGCAATCATCGACCCGATAAACTCCTGGGCAAAAATTTATGCACGCGTGGCACTCAGGTATTACTTAATTTCCAATAGTAAGATACAATAGTACAACACATGTTGTAATGCGATATGCATGAGTACGCTAATTTCGCAATATCCGTATTTTGTAATTCAATATCTTCCCACATATACAGGATACAGGAAGATGATATGAACAACAGGGAATATATCACTTATTTTATTAATAAGAGGTTGGCTCATCAGTTGCCCTTGATACAAATTTTATTCTTGTCTGAAATAAGATTATGATGTTTAAATAGTCACCAGTTGCAATTTTATATTCCATTCTTTTAGCAGAAAGATTGGAAGTTCCTTAAGAGATATTGGAGGAGAAAATTTGTTTGTCACTCTGCCCAAAACTACTCACAATGACTACTCACATTCAACGATATTTAAATTAGGCACTTACGTTAGTCAGGAAATACGTTGAAGTTTTGAGGAAACAGAGGGCAATTTTGGAAAATATAGTGCGAGAAACAAATTTCTTCCTTCAACGTTACTTATATAACCAATTGAAAGAATAATTCAACATTCCATTGACGATTGTTTAAACATTGTATGCCGAACAAGGATAAAATCTGTATTAGACAAATGGCAGATTAATCTCTTATTAATAAAAAAGAGGAGCGTATTTCCTAGGTATCCACGTACTTTGTCCATTTGCATATTAATGGTCCCAAAGAGACTAATTTAACCAATCGATATTCTCCATATATCCACTTTATAAATTTGAATCAGTGAAAGCTTACTGATTTGCAATGCTAAATTTATAATTGTGATCATCAGTAACTATTCACTGTCATTCCAATTAAAAGGGAGATACTCTCACTGATCGGAATCAGTGTATTATCACTGAAAGCCAGTACATATATCCCTGACTGATATATAGTTATAAGATTTTAGCTAGATAAGACGATAATTATAAGGATAGCACTGAAATCAGGCTGGTCATCGTTTTCAATGATATACCGATTCCAATTTAGAGAGCATTAATAATATAATCAAAGGCGAACCAATTTCAATGCTTCATTAAGGTCTTTTGACGAGATTAACAAGCCTAATTGAAGAGGTATCTTGAGTATCCGAAAGTATCCGAGAGTATCTATTCTTGTTGTTTATTTGTAGTGTTGTAAGAGCGATATAAGAGCTGTGCACGAAACACGTGGCTATCCACTATTAATAGCGGAGCTTGAAAACATATTTATAAAAGTCTTCTAGAATTTATGGGAATGGCTATCTTTTCAGCGGATACGCCATGATTCCCCGCGAAAAATCAGTTGTACTAACGTCAGAAGATCTGGAGATCGGATGTTGTTTATGAAAAATTCAGAATCCGTGGAGAAAATAAAGCCCTATTTAATATGAATGTCGCGTTTTACAGAATTAATTCGTCTCTTTTCCCTGAAGCAGTCACTTCTTTTTTGCATTTCCTTGTCTCCCGGCAACAAGATTTTGTACTCTTCAAACATGATTGTGTTACGCTGTCTTCGACGCGGCGACGAAGAAACGCCTCGTTGACATAAAGTCGCGTCATTGTAGCAACGAGATTTTCCGATATAAAAGACCGATGTGTGCATTATATTCCATTTAGAGAGGCGGAGCACTGAGCGAAACTTAAGAAACGTGTATCGTAGATAATAGTGTTACTAAAACGGGGTTGGCACTTTGGAAAACATAAAGTGTAATCCGATATGCGAAATGCAGCGCAGCAGATTTCATTGATTTTTGTTTTGCATGGCGCCGCAAATCGTTAATATCATTATCTTTATAATAAATAATTACACGTCCCGCAATTAATTGGGATATCGCGGTCGCGACACGATGATTTGACTCCGAGCCGCATTTATTCATAGTGGTAAAACTTGCGCATACTGATGCTCTTCGCCCCTAGAACGCATCCGTTGAGATGAAATTCTTGTGGCTGAATATCAATGCAATGCCGGGGGATGCAATCGAATTAAAGCTTACCGCCCGTTATACGCGAGGTATCTGATCTGCAGGATATTAATTTCAGGAAGCAAGAGCCTTCGTGCAACGATAACACCCGTCCGCGAGCACCATTCATACTCTTTCAGAGCCCATTGCACGATTTTAAAAGCTCGTTACGAGATGTTGAATGCCGTGGCGCACTCCTATTTATTTAACGTGCTATTGACACCATTGAACATCATGTTATTGGGAATAAAACCTATCCGCGATCGATAAAATCTGTCGCACGTATGTGAAGTCTTTCTATTTTTTTTTCCCCCCCATCTAAATATTTTCGTCAGAAATCGATAGCTGTCATTACAACGATGTTACGAAAATAAAAGGAAGTTTTTAATTTAGGACGTCGTACGTATCGCGTGACGTTGATACGTTTTTTTAATTAATAACACAGACAATTGGGAGTTGACGATTTATAGAGGCATAACGTATAGTTTGGCGACTATTAAATGTCAATCGTCCCGAACCGAATACGTTATTAAATACATGCGTTACATGTATTTAATAACGTATTCGGTTCGGGACGATTGACATTTAATATCGCGCCCGGGTGCCGATCGTAAATTGCATAATTACCGGTTCGCGACTGTATTGTGCTCTCAAAATTCGCGCCCCGTCACGCTCCGTCAATTTTCATTAAGTAGCGTCGCATCGCGATTTTGTCGCGCGCGATTGCGTGATTTTCAGCAGCCCGGTTTCGCGTGCACACGCGCGCGGGCAACGGGGCTTATCATATTTATTCGCGCTAATCAAAGGTCGCATTATGCGATAGAGCGACAGGATGTTGTGCGCTCGTAGATAATGTAAACGCGCGAGTATTACAGCAAAAATTTTAGTTTGATAAATTATCAAATATGTAATATGTAAAAATAAAAGTTATCAAGCTTGCACGTTACTGTCGAAATTACTGTCGAGAAATTAAAATTCCAGCGGTGCGGTTTTCTTAATGGCACGCCGTCAGTTGGAATGAAAATTTACAAAGTTCCGGTGTTGATAGCCACGCGTGATAATGCATTAAAAAGTTTTCAATATGCTAATGCGATATTAAGAGTCTCTGGGCTTTTGCCTGCGATGTTTGTTAATTGTACAAGCAGTTTGCTAAAATTATTAAATTATATGTGGCACGAGACGTTTGCAAATAATTAGTTGAAACAGAGTTTTCGAAATTGAGAAACGAACCGTTTCGAATTCAATTTGAATTTAATTTTGCGCAGTCAGTTTTTCCTCCTCGCCCAGCACTTTTCATTGCCTTGGAAATAAAAGTAGCTATTATAAAACTTTTGTTTCAATGTAATATCCGAATTAAAGAATTACCTGACTCGCGCGCAGTTGTTTTAGCCGGCTTAAATGTCTTAACTTGATGAGGCGACAAAATTTTTCACAGATTTTCAACAGAGAATAAATTGTCGTAACAGTGGTTACTGGCTTTCGAAGTGGTTGCCGACAGAATAATAAAGACAAACGATATTTATTTTTGTTACTCTAAACGACCGTATTACTTCTCGTGCGAAAATGTGCCCTGCTGAAAGTAAAAAGTTTGCGCGCAAGGATATATCAGAGAGACATTTATTGCGGCAAGCTTTCTTTATATCTTCTCCGTTAGGGAGGACACACTGTCGGAGATGTACCAACGTGAAACTTGTCACTATTACAGGCTTCCGCGTCGCTCGTACTGCACCATTAAATGCAGCTCTCGTGTCGATGGTGCGCGAGCGAGAGGGCACTCGAAGGGTACTCTTCGCGAGACGGTAAAGACACCCCGGGCTGCCAAAACTAAGTACTCCCGTCGTCTCGCTAATGGACGCTAACTCAAGACGGTGGGAAGGGGGGACCAGATTTTCTGGCGGGCTCTGCGGCTGATCTTGGCTACCGTTCTCCACTTTGCACTTCCTTTCTTTCCCCTCCTCTGCTCCTCTCCCCTCCCTTTCTCAATCTCTCTCTCTCTCTCCCTCTCCCTTTCTCTGTTTTTCAAATCGAAAGCGCGTGCAAGTGCGTGCACTCGAAAACAATTGAAAACTCACCGGGAATCAAACCGGGACGGGGGTGGGTTTCGGAGAACGTCGATCCTCGAAGGTATCCCTCGCACGCGTTTACGCGTTACGACGTATGCGTGCAGGAGTGCGTTGCGCGACGGGGATTATAAGGGTTGGACGATCGCAACGGGACGCGCGCCTCCACGATACTGGCCGGCCGTCT